>JAECUM010022623.1:0-70239 GCA_016617855.1 Megalonaias nervosa | reverse complement strand
TCACAAAACGGCTAACTTGAATAAAAACAAAGTGATATCGTCAATGTAGCAAGCGATATTTGACAATCAATCGATCATGCTCATATAAGAAAACTATACGAGTCTATACCTAAACAGCAAATGTATGTCACAAAATCAAATGGAATTAAATGGAATATTAGAACTCATAAGTATCGTTCTCTTAATAATTTTGTTGGTAATATGATTTTAAATTACAAGAAAATCAATACTGCGTCAACAAAGTCATGTTAAGTGTCTACACACTTATGAACCGCCACTGTATATAGAAACATTAAGGAGCAATACAAGTTTAAGTTTTTAAATGATAGTTGATTCTAGAATGTGGCACATGCAGAAAAATTGATTTACAGCTTGAAGTACTTTAAACATTCATGATATATAAATTTGTGTTGATCACAAAACCTGAAGAGAAAATAGAACGTATATACAACAAAATATTTCAAGTGAAAGATAAAATATCAGACATAAAAATATAATAAAGCGGTTGTAGCTTACACCATGTCCTAACATGGGAGCAAATATCATTACGAAAGAAATAGAAAACATTGAAAAATATATAATTAATTCCAACCACATCTCCAAAAATCTGTAGAAAAAAAAACAAACAAATGCAACATAAAGGATTGCAAGGTAGGGAAGGAAATATTTTTTCAAGACTGTGTAATACAAAGTACATAAATGTTGATGGAGACTTTTAAACTTCTCAAGAATTTGATTCAAAGAAAATATAGTAATCATGACAACTACACAATCAGTGGTGCATTTTACACTTTTTGTTTACTATACATAATATCAGTAAACAGATGTTCGACTATATTTACTATATTAATATTAATTTTATTTCAATTCAATTCATGTATAAACCACAGTACATTTATTATAACTGCAACTTAGAAGATTCAAAAGGATGAATCCTTCAACAGAAATAGGACACAGTCTTGACTGTAATTCTGGCAAAATCTATTAAAATGAGCATTATCGATGGCAACAGTTCGTTATGGGTTTTCCTACCGTCTTTTAACAAACAACGTGATTCCGGGTTTGTTTAAATATGTTTACAGACTTCTTGTTTCTTTATAAATAAGAAAGCTGTTACTGAATTAAAACACCTTTACCTGTCGACGAATTTTGTAAATACAGTGATAATATATTGGCGTCAAACAAAAATATACGTAATAATTTTATAAAACATTTCATCAAGTCATGACTAGAGATATACTTAGGGTCAAAAGGAAAAAGTCACAGATGATGACATATATTAGTGGCAAGAAGGAGAACTAAATGATTGTGAAAGAAAACGTTCTGCTGGCAAACAAGAAAAGTATTTTATTTTAATTTATGGTATGAATGATAACATAGAGGATAAAGATTTGGTAACAGTCTAAAAGACTTTCTTCCGCAAAATAGTTACGGTCTAACTAATGAAGGTGTTGCAAGATTAAATCAAGCATCTGGAGTTATGTAATCTGTACTTTAAGCGAATAAGTTGGAAATTAAACAGATATTATACAGTCTATTCCAATTGCTGAAAGCAGCAGAAAGGATGAAAGAGCTATTGATTCAGATTAACAAGGTTTCCACTCATTTGAAAACATAATGGTAATATTTTAGCTGTATATACCAGCTTCAAGAGTGAAATTAGACAATACATGCTTGGGATTGCTGTGCCTTTTCCCGAGCTAGGTGGTCATGAACATGAGGAGTATCGTAAAATACAACAATTTAAAAAATTCCAAAGACTAGTTTATTCTCGGACTAAAATCTTTTCATCAAAATTTACGTAACAAAGATAATTATTCCAAAAGCTGATCAAGAAAACGTGACCGTACGAAACGAAATTGATAATATAAAAATGTCGACAAAGTGAGTAAACATTTTGTACAAAAAATAACATATTGATGATAATCATATTGTCTGATTCGTGGACACGAGTACACGTGGCATTTAAGAGACGTCAAGAACAATATTTCTCGTGAAATTAGCAACCACTTGTATTAATGCTAATGGCTGCTAGAGGGAACGACAACGACGAAAGTATTAATGTTGTATTTTTGAAATTCAACCGTTAAAATCACTCAGCATATTTTACATTGCTTATCATCGGTAACAGCGCTTAATTGTTAGGATTCATTAAACAAAATACCATAAAGGCTTCTAATGGACCTAATAGGGTTCATGGGGTTCTAAAGCCTAAACATGTACACATTTGATTACATCAATAACACAAAAATTATTTCAACGGTAACTGTTTGCATCTATTGAAGTCGTTACCTGCTAAATATATTGATTTCATATTGTGAGTTTGCGTAATGCAATGTTAATGACCATTACAAAATATTTGCAAAAAGCTACCATGCACAGAATAAATACCAGTATAAACGATGAAGATAAAAAGTGATGGATTTTCATGATATGCATGTAATATATGCTTTTCACGTCAAATATATAGCGTGATCCAAGAAATATTTTTAAAGATCTACAATGTTCGGTAACAAAGTCGGGAGAAAGCATATTGATAGTTGGTGTTAAGCAGTGACTTAAGCCGCAGCTACAAAAGTAGCAAACATGAAAATTGAAAAATATCAATTCACATCTATTGAACTAGGTAGTACTATAGAGCTAACAAATTATCAGAACTATAAAGACATATCGATGAAGATTGAATAAAACGATTGCAGATGCCAATGACTTGGTTGAATATCGATTGAATACATTGTCTAATGTCATTTGAAATTTTGCAAACCTTAATGGAAAGAACAGATATAATACCTAACATTATTCAGTATTTACGACCAAATAAATAGATAATAAACTCATAGAGAGGTGTTTTGCAGTGACAAGGAAATTTTTTTACAGAAATATCATAAGATCAAAAGAGAACAAGAGATTAAGCTAATATCGGAGAATGTGCGAAATACAAGAAATTAGTTTAGCTCACAATTTACTGGTTTGCACGACAAGACAACTGCCAAAATTAACTGTCAATATCAGAATAAGAATGACTGAACAAAATTATCAAATGTGCAAGAAGCTATTAAAACAACCCGTTATTTACCTTATACACGTTTTAGTGAAAGAATTAAAACGAGAAACCCTACTTTTACTGCATTTTATAATACGCTAAAGACGTCGGCTGAACAAACAAAATATTGCAAATGATTACGAGAACCTGTTTATAATATGGATGTGATACAATGTAGAAGTTTCAAAATTGACGCAAAAGAAGAAACAAATGCGAAAGTCTTCAATCATATAAATATAATATTAGAAACAGCTGCATTAAAAATTAAAATAAAACTCCTATATTAAGTGTAGCATGTACCAACTGATCCAGCTAAAACAGAAAGAGAGTAGCTTCTCGTGGGTAGGTGGTTCTTCCCGGGGTTTTCCAGGGTTCTTTCTCCACCAGTTATACTCGCCGCCATGAATAGCCTATCTTGCTCTGAAAAATGGTGTTAAACCCTACAACAACAACAACAACAGAAAGAGACGAAAAAATAATGCATTCAAAACTAAATTGAACACGGAAATTGGAATAACAGCCTTGCACTGGGTGTGATAATGACAAATTAAAAAAGAAATAAAAAATAAAAATAGAGTTTTCTGAAGAACACAAATTATTCCTGTAAGTGTATTGCTGCACGATTTTCTCATTCTATCAATCAATTTGTTTGAGAATCCTGGTGGTATTAGTTCAGGTGTGAATTTGCGATATGCGGTTTCACGTTTTACGTGGATAACAAAATATGAACAGTCTCGGTGACTCTAGAAGGCCCAGGAAATATGATTTGTTTAACAAAACGTGCAAAACAAAGAATGTAATTTTTCTCATCACATGTAAGATCTGTATCCTTCAGTATGTCGGAGAAACTGTAAGGCTACACAGAAGGATCAACCTTCATAGATCTGATTGGATGACAAAGAAGCTGTACAGAAGCCCGGTCGCAGAACACTTCTCCTCCCTAGCCACACTTTCAGTGATATAACACTTATTGCAATTGCTCACAACCCAACTGGAGTTCCGAAACCAGGAAAGAAAAGGAATCTTGCTGGATACGCCGCCTTAGAACATTATAACCAAGCGGTTTAACCAAGAAGACTAGAAAAAGACAGTCATGCACACATGAAATTATTTATTTTTTGCGGCCGACACATTTTCTTTTAAATAATTCTCTAAATTTGCTTAATAGCCTATAATTACTACTATGACAATAAAATATCCGGGATATAATTTCTGCTGACCCAAATTTACATAAAACAACAGATGTCGTTATGGCTCGTCCATTTCTAGGTCAATAAAAATATTTTCAAGCATCCGCAACAAGTTGAAATTAGTTGAAATCAACGGTTTTTGTGTTTTATTTGTTTGTCTTATCTCTGTTTTGTATTTGCCTTTGAAAAAGACTCATTAAGAGTCGAAAGCGCTAAGGCTAGTTAGATACTAGTTTTGCACTGTTCGTTGTCAGTTTATTACATTTTTGCATATATGATTTTTTAGTCCAGTTGACCTTTGACATAATGCAATGCTCAAGCATTTCGAATGACGACCTTCTTCAAACATGGTTCAGTATCATTGAAAATGAAGGCACAACATTCTTGTTGCCTCCGTAAAATTTATACTGATACAAAAGATTTAAATTCTGTATATTCATGTGTCCTAATTAGTTTCTAGTTAGAAAGCATAGTTTTACTCTTGCTTATTATGGTATTGGTGAGTCATTTATAGAAGTGTTCATTTCTTGTACTGAACCTCGAATAGTTAAAAAAAATTATGTATGTTTATTTGTGATTAACATTCTACCTTGATCTTGATAGTAATATATTTCTCAACTTTTTTGCTGAAGCACGAGATTTCACTCAATTGCGTCAGAATTTTACATTACTGTTGTGTCACCCAGTACTCGTGCATGAAACCTAAGTAAGACAAACGTATCCCTATAGACCTCTGACTTCCTAAGGCTCTTCAAATTTTCGCAAACCAGCTGTCTTACATGTCTTATTGTCGGCATACCTTTTAGTGTATGCGCACACTTAAAAACCTTTTCTTGCTCATGAGCTTCTAATAGTTTTCATGGCGGAGTGTAGTTGATCTATTTTAAAGTTTGTAGTGATCTCTATAGACAAGGTGGTTCTTATTTATTAAACATGATGAGTTCCTAATATACTTTTCGTGTCATAGTTTTTCAGAAGCATATTGTACATTTAATTACGCATCCCATTTAATTATTTTCAAGAGTAGACGAACAAAGGGGAGGGAATGCATTACTTTTTTTATTTTAAATTTCACGTTTTTAATGTTCTCATATGTTTTGAAGATTTACGAAAATATCTACTATAGACAATCAATGGTAGGATGAGCTACATTTTTGACATTTTATAAACTATTTGACCCTATATGAAAACAATGCAAGTCTGATTCAGCAATGCACAACAGAATGTTTATGGCTGTTGGCTAGGAAGTAAGGGGAAATAACTTCAGAGAGCTGCGAACGGGCGCCTGGTCAAATTCCTTTATCAAAGATTAATTTTCATGTGTATGGCAATTTCTTTTTATTTGTTTAGCGCACAATGTACTCTTTTGTTTGTTGCTGCAGGTACAAACTTTGTAGGCACTTACAATCAAGCGTCTCACTGCATGATGGGAAATCTTATATTCTCACATGTGCAAATATAAGGATATATTTTTCAAACGCCAAAATATAAGGATTTTTTTTCACATGTGAAAATATAGGAGTGAATAAAATATGAAAATTATTTCCCCAATAAGTGTCTATGTTTCACACTGAAGTTGTTACTCTTGCTAAACCATTATATTGCGAAACTCTACACGCGTTAGCGTTTCGTTGATGTTACGGAGTCACGTGAAGGTGTGGTTCAAAAGAGCTACGAAAAGCACTTCAGTAACCACGGTACCAACCTTAATCATTTATATCAAGTACCCACTACAACTGTTCATATGATGTGTACGTACCCTGTCCCCAAATTTACTGAAACATAGCTCTGCGTAGTCCCTGAAGTGGTCTGTAGTACTCCTATTAAGCCAACCGCCGTGTTCCTCCAGGGCTTGGGGTAGGTCCCAGTGGTACAACGTCACCATGGGTTTGATATTGTTCAGCAACAGTTCGTTAATCAGACTGTTGTAATAGTCGATACCTTTCTGGTTCACGCTGGCCAGCGTTCCGTTTGGTAATATCCGAGGCCACGAGATAGAAAATCGGTAGTGCGAGACCTGCAATCAATAATTTTGGAGTCATATATTACAACCAATATATATCAACATGCATTCAAATGTGCCCTTTTCGAGGTGATGCATTAAAATACAGAAATGAGGTACCCCGATAAGAGCGATTCTATTTTAAGCATGTTTACAACAGATGATGACGTTCTTTTGCTTCAGGTAGGAAAGGAAAGAGTCTGTACAATCGGTTAAATGCAATTAAGCTGGAGCGAGCAAAGACATACAAATCTAAAACATATGCGGCTTTCTGAGGGTCATTGCTTTGATGAATTGTTTGCAATTTCAGTTCTGAATAAAGGATGGATGATTAGGAGATGCCCCTTGTTTTGGAATGTATGCATCCTACGAGAACTTATTCGAAAAGATATATTTGGTTTTATTATTATTATTATTATTATTATTATTATTATTATTATTATTTGTTCTAATTTGAAATATATGAAGGCCAGTTTTAGTTGCTCCATAAATATCAGGACGTGATGTGCGAGGATGTAGTAATCGTCGGCAAACCATTTGATATTTGTGAAATTCGCTCCCAAAGAAAGATCTTTAATAAAGAATAGAGAGAGGGACGAAGAGAACTGACCCTTGTCAATCTGATTAAAATCAGTTCTCCACTGTCCTACGTGAAGATCTGACACCGACCACATATGGGTCATGTTCTGGTGACCTATGTTATTACCATAATCGCTAATTTTATCAGCCAATAGGATGAAGTCTTATATCTTGGCGTTTGGGAGGCTGAGCGCTAGAACTGAAGAGCATCATTGTGTGCCGATCGATTTGATTCACTTTAAAATTTCTGAAAGATTCATTTACATTGGCTAAGGTCACCTCAACATGACCCCTAAGCGGTCACTGGCAGATCTTCACCCAGGATAGTGGAGATATAATTTTAATCAGATTGGACCCTTGTCGGACCCCTGGTTCGACAGTTATATTGGAACAAAGATATGCTGAGATATTTCGGTGAGGCATGAACATAACCATTTTAGTGATAGATGCTTGACCCTGAAACAGTACAGAGGATTGCATGGTTTACCAAATCTAATCCTTTCTTGAATTCAGGAAATATAACTCCTTTAAACAGCCTTCATCCATTTATTTAAGCAATATATTAGTTAATTTAGCCAGTATAGGCTGACAAATGTTATAATTTATGAATCCATGAAGCCCAATGTATGAGTGCCAAAGAAATCATACACTTGGTGAAATAACTGTTCTTCAGAAACGTTTGATGGAAATGGTAAAGTATTGGTCTATAGTTCCCTAGATCGTATTAATACCCATTTTTGAATATCAAAATAACCTTTAGACATTTTGGAGCTTCTGGAAAAGTACAGCTAATAATGTTTAGGTTACTTAGCTGTGTTGAAGATTATTTTTAAGATTGGGGCAGCAAGAGAACTATGGTACCAATGTCATCCAAACCAGCTGATGTATTAAAATTTATTTCACTGGGGGTTTCAGTAATATTTGTTATTTACAAATATTCACCAAGGACCATTTTTGGGGTGACGTATAGTACTAAAGCATCAAATTCAATAACTGTTCAACAGTTGTTACCACGTATCTAATACTGTTGATTACAGATACTTAAGTTAATAGTATATAAAGGCACGTGAGCAATACTGACGAGAAAGTTTAGAACGATGTTATAATCATGCAACAAAATATGCTATATAATATACTTGCTTTTCATTTCTGTTCAAGTACTGTTCAAGGAGGAAGATTTCAATTGTAAAATGGAACATTTAGTTCAAACATAGTTTGTTAATATGTACCCCTAAATTACGTAGAAGCCGAACATCTTCCTTGTACTTGTGGTAGCTGTCACATGCCTTGTCACCTGTCTCATTCTTGTCGATGCGATTTGGCTCATGACAAAATTTGTCCCATATACTTTGTCCTTTTCCTGCAAAATTATTATTATTATTATTATTATTATTATTATTATTATTAATCTTATTATTATTATTCACCATCTACGATCCCAGTGCCATCAGCGTGGCAAGTAAACTGAATTTACAGTTGTAGACGTCAATTTTAAAAACACCATAAGTTTATTATGTCATATATGACAGACAGGTGACAGAAAGTTTGATTAATATTTGAGGATAATAATGATGATATACGTTTCCTTTTAAAAAATATCTTATACAAGTTTTTTTTTTATGACAATTCACTCAATTCCATTCTTCGATGTTGATCATAATATATCACCAAAAAGTATTATTTGATTTATTAAAACAAAGTAATTTGTCATATTAAGATGATTTCAAATGTTATGTCAGTGTGGCATCGACGTCCAACAACTGTTGAGGCAGAAAAAAAATGTAATCACCGTCTTTGTTCCAAGCGCCCTCTATTTGATATGCTGAAGTTGCGCTGCTCCAAATAAATCCTTTTGGAAACTGGTCGTATAGAAACTTTTCTTCAAGCTCTACGATACCGGTGGGGAACCCACCTGGGCCATTGTAACCTTTTGTAAAGCCATTGTCTTTAATTATCTGAAAGTTCAACGACGTTAAGTTGAAGTTATTATCATTGTATGCATATGATATATGAATGTGACCAACTATTGAATGTAAAAGACTGATGAATATTTTTATGAGCATGCTAAGCGTTGTTTTCCTCGTAAGTGTTAAAATTCATCATGTAACCAAACCTTTTTCAATTTATTTGCTAATCAAGCGTGCAAATTTTTCAAGTGTAGAACGATTGTAATCAAGATAACAATCGATTATTTCAAGAATATTTTGTACATTCATATACACAACATACATTTACATTGCAAAATCTACAGAATTGTTTTGGTTTCAATGTGCAAATCAATGAAAAATTGCAAAAAACCTGAAAGCTTGCAAATTATTTATATTCTTTATAGAAGCCTATTAGAACCTTACATGAAATAAAATATTACTTTTGAAGCATCTCAGACTAGAATAGAATTTTATTAGGACACCAGAGAAGTGAAATAAAGTAGACATCAGTTTTAGTCATCAGGCCAACTTTGGTGTCATCATCACACAACTATTAAAACGGCATACAATAATATTTTATTGAAAGTGTATGTGACTTTTAACACTGTCGTTTTTAGGCAATATTCACGTAACTAAATATAAAGGCATAGTGAATATGAATAAATTAATATGGAGTGACACCAAAGCTCAATTTACATCATTCAGCGAGGAAAGCCGTTTTGTAAGAGGGAAGAAAAGGCAAACGTAAACGAGGCTTACTTGCTGTACATTATGTCTAACATACCTGTAGTTTGAAAACAAAATACTGCCTTAAAAGCCAAGGAAGGTATTTTGACCGAATCGATAATGATCAATTTGAGCCTCCCGAAAAGATAGTAGCCTTAAAAATAAAGCACCACGCTTGTTTTCAAGTAACATATCTCTTTGGCTATAACTGAATGAGCAGACGAGATGCATAATGAGTGGAATCGTCGCCCGCAATCGTCCCCTCCTCCGTGCTCTCACCACCAACGGAATAGAAATAGTTTAGTACAAGTGATGTCGGCCAACATTCATGTTTCGATGGAATAAGGAAATGAGAAACATACTCCATTGCTCTGCAAAGTAGCTGTGTTTACTAATATCGACCTCATAGAAATACTGGGAGATCATAATATCGGTCTCATAGAACTACAGGGAGATCATCATAATGTTTTGCAAGTACGGAGTTGCCACTATTACTCAGGTATGTCAACCAGATGGTAGAGGAAGACCAGTTCTCGTTTAATGATGGTAACGTTGTGAAGTGAGGGATTGAAGGGCGACAAGAATTACATCAATCAAATGGTAACGTTGTGAAGTGACTGATTGAAGGGCGAAAAGAATGACGCCAATAAAATGGTAACGTCGTGAAGCGACTGATTGAAGGGCGACAAGAATTACATCAATAAAATGGTAACATTGTGAAGTGAGTGATTAAAGGCCGAAAAGAATGATGTCAATAAAATGGTAACGTTGTGAAGTGACTGATTGAAGGCGAAAAGAATGAAGTCAATAAAATGGTAACGTTGTGAAGTGACTAACTGAAGGAAGACAAAATTGACTTAAATAAAAATAGTAATGTTGCGATGTGATTGACTCGAAATTAATTTTTTAAAAGCAAGAACGTGTCATTCTTTGACATGCTTCTATCCACGTACTCTCTCCATTAAGCAAGCATCAGTCGAAAAGAATGGCACATAGTTGCAAATATAGCAATGTTTAGTAGACATACTCTCTTTTCATTTCAATTCCCTAGACACGTTGTCACTGCGTATTTCTCTGTCAGAAATCAAACATATATAGAGGTTAGCTTTGAAAGTTACAAATATACACCAAAACCATTCTAACGCAACATTATCTTCACGACTTAATTCTCAGTGACACTGAAAACCTTTTACCGCTAGTAGAAACCTTTCGCCTTGAATGGTCCGATAAATACTAGAAACAGTCGGGATACACAAATCAAGAGGCAGAAATGAATTAACTGACTGCAGTTCCTCACATACAAGGATATAAAATGGAAGAATCTTAGATTATATATATATATATATATATATATATATATATATATATATATATATATATATATATATAACGCAAATATACAATGGTCTAATACAACACGCCAGGCAATTGTCCTATATCAATGTTACGTATATAACGATGACCTATTTTCCTCGATCAATGGGCAGCCATTTTCTAACACATGAATTGGTTTTCACTGCTTCCGTCGCCTTTTGTGCCAGTTCGATGTTTTTATCTCTTTCTCTGCGAATTAATGTCATCTCTGATGGGAAACAATCATCTTCAAGATGATATATGACTTAATTCCTTTATCATTATGGCTAGCCATAAGCCAGCTGAAGTGTGAACAGTTATTACCACGCCAAATGTATGCAAGCCGGCCATCCAAAGAATAACTCATGTTTTAAGTCATATGTAAGTTTTTAAGTATCAGAGAAATTAATGTTTTGTCATGGTGAAAAAAACAAATATCAGTGATTATTTAATTCGGTAATAACTTCTAGGATGGAATAATGTCAGCTGGATACTGTAATCTTGTGTGGAACATAAATTTTTGAGAGACTAACATATACGCGTAATTTTAGTTTTTGTTGAAGAGTGCACATAAAAAATATAGATTTAACAAAAACAACAACAACAACAATAATAATAATAATAATAATAATAATGATGATAATAATATAAGAATAATTGTGATATTATGTGCATGTCAATTGTTGTAAAACCAGTTTTGAATGGTGAATCAATGTACAAAAGTCACCCATGTACTAAGGCCAGTTTCGCCTTTTTGTCCATGTGTGGCCACAATAGACGGTTTTACGTGCGCTCGCGCACGCTTTTCTGTCTGTGTGTGTATATATATATATATATATATATATATATATATATATATATATATATATATTTATATATATGGTATGAAATCATGTATTCTCCATTTACTGCATTACCTGTCCGAATCCGTTGTTATGTTTCTTTGAGTCAATTTTGTTAAGAATGTTTTACCCTTGTTATCCTATCTCTTTTTCATTTCATACTTTGTATCCGATGTTGCGTATAAAGTGTCCCGTTTGGTAAATACAGATTATCGTTTGTTTTGCATTTACCAGCCTTTAAGTGTTCACAATATGAACACTCAATAGCTGACAAACTAATTAATTATGAGACTGTAGCGTTTTGCTTGTTTTCTGCAATATTTGAATGAATGGTCACATCAAATGTTGAATGTACTGGAATTATGACCATGCGCCAGGTTTGAGTATGTTTACATTATGATCAAATACCAATATCAAATTTGTGGACGAAGGTTAACTAGACTAAATTTTGAACTTATGTTTCAAAATTTATTTTAACTATCGTCTACTTAATTTGAACAAATAACAACTGCAAACAAACACGTAAAATATGGATTGTACAGCAACCTAACTGAATTTGAAACTCTCATTTCATAATTTCTGCTAAACTGTCGACATAAATTTTATCACAAGCTACAAGGCGACAATGAACAAAAAACCAGATGAATACGACACATCTAAACATTACCCCACCATAAAGGCTTCATAGTTACCGTGGAACACAGTTTGCCTACATTTTACTTACTTGTGAGAAGAGTATGGCTGAGGTTTTAGGCGTTCTACTTATATTTCGACTTGTAAAATTGACGGAGAACAAGCCATATTTAAACGTATATCCACTTGTCCACTCAAAGCTATCCATCAGTGTCCAGGCAAAGAAGCCCTTTACATTTGTACAATTGTCCAGATCGATTGCTGAAATGAAAAGTCACAGCTTGACAGCTTCTTTGACAAAAGAAACTGAACGTAACCTAAAAGCCGAGTTAATAGACGTCGTTTGGATGGTCTAGGGGAATGTCCATGAAAGGGCAGACTAAAATAACTTGCAATTAGATGAATGTTTACATATATGACACAAAATCTATGATTCGTTTCATCTAATCAATGTAAATTATCGTAAAATATACAGCAGCATATCAACTTTATATCCGGTCTGTCATCAAACGTTAACTTATTGACCCCTGGAGATTCTTTTCATTTTCATCTGAAATGGGGGTAGGAAACACATTTTCGGTGTTACTTATGAATGCATCCAAATACACCTTTTTTCCGAGAGATTTTCGCTTAGCCGGATGCTGAAGGGTATAAAAGGCACTGTTTTGATATGCCATTTTCCCGCGCATGTGCAAAAGAATGAAAATTGGACTTATTTTCTTTTTTGCGTATTAGATCTATTAGTTTCGTGTATTGGCCCATTTATACTCCAAATCTCAAACTTCTACAGTTTGAAAAGGACCATCTGTCCGTAAGCAGGTCTGACCGATCTACTTTATCTCTAAGACCAAAACCTCTACACTCCGAACACAAGATCCACATCCGAAACCGGCAATTTTCGAAGTAAAAAATTCCGTCGGAAAAATTTAGTTTTATTTCCGCTGTATTTATTAACGCAAGTAGAAAGTCTATATTATTTGGTATTATTGCAGAAGAGCATCTTTCTCCTTTTCTGTAATACCGCCCACTTTGGTGTATCGTAAAGGATGTTGACGTTACAGAGATTGGAAGTATAGTACAACCTGTTGACGCGTAAACGAGACATGTGGAGTTAATGAGTTAAGGAAAACGTTGTTGATATTTCCAAAAATTATTGAAACTTAGAACAAAAAATTCCCTCACTTCATGGCAATATTTCCTATGTCCAGATAACTTTCACTATAATTTGCATACAATTTTCCTGTTAAAAATGCAAAATAGAAAACCTATTCATACCTTTTAAAACATCATTGATATGAGAACGGAAATAATCTACACGTATGATATCTCTACGCTCCAGATTAGTATCGGGTACCCCTGTTTCGGTGATGTACACTGGAACGTCAAGGTAACGGGATCTAACCCAATTTAGCAGCTTTCGAAGACTTCCCGGAACTATCTGCACATCTGGATTGTCAGTCCTATTCGTTACAATTGAAAGACAGCGAACTATTTGTTACGATTGCTTGCTATAATATTTGTACATTATTCAATTATTTTCTTTTTTCCACACATTTAACAAACAACAAACACGCGTGCGCACAGTATAGCTGCATATGACACAGAAAATGCAAAGAAAGAAACAAAATTTACGTTTTCTCACATTATAAATTTTTTATATCAGAAATAGTATTGTATATGCTTATGATACTAGATGCTATAATTAACAAATAAGATACATAGTAAAAGTGAACTAACTGTATTATATATATATATATATATATATATATATATATAGAGAAGTATAGTATATATATATATATATATAAGGGTATATATATATATATATATATATATATATTTATATAAAACATACAATAATTACATACCTGAATTATTTAATTTATATTATCATAGAATGAAATTAATTTATAAGATGTTTAACAACTCAGCTATCTTTTAATATAATTTAGGTATCTGATAAATTTGCACTACATTAGATATCTAACATATGTCTACTTCCTAAGATATCCAACCTACTGCACTAGATATCTGATATATTTCTACTACATGAGATATCTAATATAATAAATCAGTTATTGAAATTATCTCAGGTTTAAAAACAGAAATCTAACTTAGAATTTAAAATATTCTATTAACGGTGAGGTTTTCTTTTGAAATATACATATATATGATTATGAGTTTTAGATATTACATTATTAAATATTTTGCATACTATATAAGACACCTGAAATAATATATGATATCAAAGGTAAAGTTTTAAGTCAGATATCTGAATTACATCTGGTAGATTTTTAGGCCTTCTGAAGGAATGGAGAAGTCAGTGTTATGGCACCACTGGGATATATAGTATACCAAATTAGATGTCTAACATATAAATAAATACAAGACATGTGAACACCATTTAAACTATCTTAAGTATTAATGATGATATATACAATAAAATAATTAAAATAGATATCTGATGCAACACATCAATTTAGACATAAGATTTATTTTACTATATTAGAATTCGAATATACTGAATCATATATCAGACCTTAAAATATGTATGCTACACTATCAGATAGATAGATAGATAGATAGATAGATAGATAGATGGAGGGATGGATAGATAGATTTATAGCTAGATAGGTAGACAGAGAGACAGACAGACACACAAAAAGATAGATAGATGGATGGATGTATAGATGGATAGATAGATAGATAGATTGATAGATAGATAAATAGATAGAGAGATAGACCGATGCATAGCTAGATAGGTAGACAGAGACAGACAGACACACAGAAAGATGGATGGATAGATATATAGATAGATTGATAGGTGATATAAATTCATTAAAAATCAGATATCTGATACATGAATATAGATATCAAATAAAATATATAAGGTATCTGACGTACTAATTCAGATATCTGACTTAATAGATGATATATATTGCATGTAAGTTATCTGGTTCAATAAATCAGATATCCGATCAACGTATTATATCTGATATGCTGATTCTGATATCCACAATGTGGAATAAATGTCCACGTGACTTGTCATGCACAGACATATGTATGTAATATATTATCAATATTACAAACTTACTTCCTAAATAATCACTTATAAATTTAAATGTCCAAAAAATATTACATCACTGTTAATTGAAAACAATTTTGTTTATATCATTCAGCTGAGCTGAGATGTCAGTACCAGTGTTTCTTAAACTCTCAGTAATGTTTTCACTTTGATTCAGTGTCCAAACGGTGTAAACTATAATGATTTTGTAAATATAGTGTACTTTGAAAATGGCTGCCATTTCTGAACGCCCTTATAATAGTCCAATTCATCTTCGGTCATTACATAATTTCGAAGATATAAATATTTTCATTGTACGTTGTCCGATCATACGACTTTTGCCATTTTTTGTCTGAATAAAAATTTTGCACCTGTTTAAAACATACGAGCCAATGTATAGTATGGCTTATATCTTGTGTGGTACGATTAGAGTATACCTTACGAACAACTTAAATGGAATGCAAATGTCTGGACTGGTTTGCAATTTGTGCGGTACGGTTACAGAATAACTTACAATTTGATTTGGAATGAGCTGTCTAGTTTGGCGTATATCTTGTGTGGTATGTTACAGTATACCTTACTAACAACTTGAATGGAATGCATATGTTTGAATTGGCTTGCAGTTTGTGTGGTACGGTTACGGTATACGTTATTGACAATCTGAATGGAATGCAATTATCGAGTTTGGCTTATATCTTGTGCAGTACGGTTACAATATACGTTACTGACAATTTGAATGGAATTCATGTGTCTGAACTGGCTTGCATTTTGTGTGGTACAGTTAAAGTATACTGACAATTTGAATGGAATGAGTTGTCTGGTTTGGCTTGTATATTTTGCGGTGTGGTTACATTATACCTTACTTTACTGACAATTTGAATGGAATGCAGTTGTCTAGATTGGTTTACGTTTTGTGCGGCACGGTTTCAGTATACCTTACGGACAATTTGAATTAAATGCAATTGTCTTCAAACTTGTATTAGTCACATTAACGGTGTTCTGGCAGAAGGATATCCTAAGGAATAATGTAAGCAATGTGCGAATGATTACCTAAAAGTTTTTTTCTCCTGAAATTTGGTACAGACGTATCAAACCCCTACGATCATTATGAAATATGAATTTCTGAAATATCTTATTGATCAGCAATAGTTTCGTGAGATTGAAGTAAAGCAACTTAACACGATCAACAAAGCCATCCAGTTAAATTATTACCGTTTAAACGACTATATACTAATGACAAATACTGAGCTTTTCTTTTGTCTATCGCAGTACTTAAATGTCGTGCGCTATCATAGGATACGACAATAATAGAAAGATAGCTTTTATACGAATCATTTATGAAATTTCCTATACAATTATGAGCGAATTCGGCAACATATAAGTCTTACTGTTTCCATTTTGGGTCTACGTCAAGCTGAATACCCATGTCGTCTTGGTAACTAGGATCGCTTGAATTACCCGTCTTAACGCTGACAAGGCGAGTCCTGTAGAAGTTTAATCCGAGGAAATCAGCTGAACCTATAATTTCAGATGAAAAGATCATTAATCAGGTCAAATCACAGATATAAAGATAAAAAACAATGACAAAAAATCAGATTTTGACCATCAGGTCCAACGGTTCCTTGACACTGTGTATAAATCTGAAAGGAGATAACCTACATGAATTAGCCTGTAAATATCAATCACGTACAAACAGTGTGTTACATTTTCAAGAAAATGTTTTGAATACGTAATACAGAAGTTTCTTCTTAGGCCAATAAGGTCCTTTCGACACGATATAAAATAAATACTTAAACTTTCCGTTTTATTCAGTTGTAAAAACTACCTGAAAAAAGGCACAGTAAACTCACAATATTTATCAATTGATGGCACGCTTGAACAGTGTCTTCATTTTCTCAGAAAATAGTGTCATTTGATCCGAAGGTTGCCGTTCAGGAACCTTTTAGAGCGACATAAAATCCACAAAAATGAAAAAAACAAACAAACATGTTGTTGTAGAAAAAACATGAAAAGGACCATCCAAATATTTTGTGAATTGCTTTTGCAGTTTTTAATTAAAACAAAAATGGTCGAAGTCTTTCAAGCAAATTTTGTTCGCGTAATATAAGTGGCATGGGCAGTTTCATTCGGGAAGTTATTAGCATACATTTTGACAGTTTATATATGCTAAACTTTTCAAGATCATTAGATTGGCTTCTTTTGCTTAAATAATGATGTGTCCACGAACGTTGAATCAACCGTCTTGTATATATTGAATTAACGAGGAATATTGTTATGTAGTCTTTCATGAAAATATTCCGGGTGTGTCTATGAAGGATGTTAATAGTATGTTAAATCTTGAAAACTAGCAGCAAATGTAAAGTGCATTCACTTATTATTCAGGGGCATGGGGTGGCCGAGTGGTCTAAATTGCTGCCTGTACCGATTATCTCACCTCTGTTCGAGTAGGTTCTAGTCATGGACTTGTGAGAAAGCAGACAGTTGCTCCCTGTGGTTCAGTGGTTCTTACCGTAATTTTCCCTGGTTCTTCCTCCAACAATTATACTGGCCGCCATGCATAGCCCATCTTGAGTTGAGAAATGGCGTTAAAACCCAAAATAACAAAACAACTGCCACTTTTTATTCAATATGTTGTCAATTTTCAAACATATTTATTTGTTTTCTTATTGTACACTTGGAGATGAGAATGCTTTTTTAGAAAGCAGTTAGTGCATATAACGTTTTCTCTGACATTGATTTTGCACTGAGGTTTTTTATAATCTAATTTGTTTCTTTTGGCGAAGTAACGTAAGGATCATTTTAGTAATTCTAATAATTTCAATATTTTCATAATTGATGTTATTTTGGTTAGTATGCTAAAAACTACGAAAGGGAATTTCTTAATAAATTGTTATAGTTATTTGTATCTTTAAACCTGTCAACAAATTTAATAACGTTCGATAAAAAATAACATTTCATAAAATAATCTACAGCTGCAAATGCAGTAAACCAGACATTTGCAGATATGAGTGTGACGTAACATAGGTAATGACATGGATGTAAAAATGTCAAATATGTGGAACAATTCTGCTACTGTACAGAGAGCATACAGTAAAATCTAGGCGCTCTTACGACACCGTCTGAATGATATAAAGGGCGACGTAAGTTATGTATATTTAATTTGCATTATTTATTGAATTTTCTCCATGATTAAACGTTATGAATATCTGTATTTTGCACTTGACCTTTATCCAAAATTAAGTTAATGGTTTTCCTGACCAATAACATTTTTTTTTATAAACAACATACTACATAGCTAATATTTTCCTGTGAGTATAGATTAAATATTCAGATCATTATTAATTGAAAATGTGTTTACATGTACATCAGTTTGAGTTAAAGATACAATTTAGATTTCAATTTTCAAACATATTTGTTTGTTTTCTTATTGTCCACTTGGAGATAAGAATGCTTTTTTAGAAAGCAACTAGTGCATATAACGTTTTCTCTGACATTGATTTTGATTGAAGATTTAAATTAAAGATAACATTTTATTGTAAACAACATACCATATAACTAATATTTTCCTGTTAGTATAGATTAAATATTCAGATCATTATTAATTGAAAACAATTTTACATGTACATCAGTTTGAGTTAAAGATACAGGTTTGATTCTAACCTTAGAAACTTCCAAAAAGAAATGTCCAATTAGGTTGTCCAGGAACTGGTAATTGCTACCTAGGTCAAGTAGAGATGTATGTAAACTTGTTTACATTAGTATTATTTATTATTGCCTTAACAACTGAATCAGAATCAGTCTTGTTGTTGTGTTCAGTTTCTAATTTGGGTGGATTTATTTATTCCAATTCTTATTCACTGGAATTACAAAGTACTGAACACTATTCGTAATAATATTCTTGGACTACAACATTAATTTGATATTATAGTGAATTCAGTCAAGGATATTTTGGACTATATTGTTATGATACATCAAAAGACTTTTAACAATTCACCATTGACACTTCAGCACAGTCGAGACTAACTGTACATCTACACAGTCAATATTTTCTTGGGAATACCACTCGAATTCAACTGGAACTTCATACATTTGGACTTGTTATAGAACTGTTACGACTATTTCTGATTCAATTCACAATACTGTAAGTTCTTTTTTATTTTCACTTTGTATTCTTGGGAAATAAATTGTTTGTTGAACTTTACATAACTTGTTGCTTTTCGCTCTCTTTTGTTACTTAGTTCAATACCATAGAGTCATAATACTTGGATAACGTTTACGGATGCAATTTTCTGTCACATCTTATAATTGTGCGGTGGCTTCATTGTTTTCAAAATGGTTGCGAATCTATTCAAGATGACCCACGTTCTGGATGACCATTGTCTGCAATCTGTAAACGGAGAGTGACTGCTGTGAAGGAGATAATTCTTGAAGGTGCTCGATAAACCATGGAAGATATTTCTATTCTCATGGGCATTAAATAGTCAGCTTTTTAATAGACCAAAGTATCATTTCAAGCTCAAAAATATTTGTGAAGTTGGGAACCTGTACTTTTTGATGCCTGACGAAAAATAGACTCAAGTTCAAATCACCAAACAGCTTAGCCGCCAAATATACAAATAGTGACCACATAAACTTGAACGAAATTGCCACAGGTGATGAAACATGGATTTACATTTTTTAAACCGACTTGAGAGAAAGTAATACAGTTTGGATCGGAGAAAACGAGCAAGATCAAAAATAGTTCGGACAATCAAGAGACTTTTACATTGATTGTTTCTTTTAAGAAAAAAGGCCCAATCGACCAGATACCTGTACCTAACTCTCCTAGTGTCACTGGTTATGATTATTTCTTCCACAGTGCTAGCATAAGGTACTACCGAACTACCCGTCCGCGCATCTGCACGATTGATAAGGTATATAAAGGTATATAGGGTGTACTCTGAGAGGATGCACTGACGTCCTGCTCACTAATAAAGAACTGTGTTGCACAGCGCACTGATATCCAAAACTTCTTAACAGCCCTCGTACTTGAGTTGTGTGAAAAATCTGCAGAGGTGTAATTTTACAGTAGGGAGGCTCATACAAAGTTGGTAGGTCGGTAATGAATCAATACATAAATACTTGTGCAAAATAACCAACCAAACCACTGCAGTTGATGTCGATTATGGTATATTTTATTATTTTTATTAATAGTATCCAGTCGAGATGTCGTCACATCATATGTAAGGTCCAAGAATCAAAATCTACTGTTCTCTGAATAAAATATGGCAAGTCTTTCTCATTTATTTATGCTACTATAGTTTATTTTGTTTTCATACATTCTACGTTCTCCTTGCTTCAATTATGAAATTCATCCATGCTTAAAATAAGCACCAGATAACACGGGTCGCAAAATTCAGCGCTACTCGATTTAGCAACACAGGATGGAGAATATCGAAGAAATTCGACCCTTTTTAAGGACTATAATACATTTTCTTAAAACAAACAAGCAGTAAATGAAGCAGTAGATAAAAAAATTCAGAACACTGACAAATTTCACAATTAATGAGATTTTTTAAAATATTGGCATATTCACAAAGATCGCGCAAAGAAACAATATTTGGTTTCCTCATTTTTTCTTTTCCCTACGTCCAAATATGCTGAAATGTGAACGTGTATAAGCTAACCTTTAATTGCATTTTAAGGTATTATTTGAAGAAGAAACGGTAAAGCAAATCATGGAATAAGAATTCCAGAAGCATCGTAATATATTTGATGCCAGATAAAAGCAAAAGATATTGCCGAATGGTAACCTTTGATGAATGATATGTCTTCTTTCGTGAACTGTGGCAATCTGTTTGGTACACCTTGCTGCTTGGATTTCTGCTCTATTTGTTGCTTCATGACCTCTGGATAATCTCCGGACACAAAAATGGGATTCGCAAACCATCCCAGCCGGAACTGGAAAGCCCGTTCGATAGCATCTTTCACCCCTGCACCATCCGGGTTCTTAGCCTCATACCAGTAGGATTCAATGGAAATGCCAATCTTTCCTGGAGAAGATCAACATTGAAGTTACGGTCTTTCATTAATAAAATTATTTTTATTAGAAAATACTTTGATTCAAAAGGTGCTTTTTCCCAACGAGTCAAATACATTCTCGAAAATATTTTTCATAAAGGTATGTGTGATGTAATATTTATGCTGCATTACTACTTTACTGCAATTTCCTCGAGATAAAATATAATGAAATACAATAGTTCTGGATATGCTGACTCCACCACCATACACATAAGTTTATTTGTGTCAATGTGGTTCCGCATATTGTTTAGTTGCACTGCTTCGGTTTTTAATGCTTTAACTTTATTTGTGACAAAGTGGTTCCGTATATTGCTTAGTTGCACTGCTTCGGTTTTTAATGCTCTACCTTTATTTGTAGCTATATAAGCTAAGAATGCGTGAAATACAAAGTTCATTTAACTGATGCAAATTTCCTTCATGTACACAACCTTACCGCTGATGACGAAAGCATTTTGCAGTAGAACAAAAGATAAACGAGGTACACGTGTACTTTTACGTCACTCCACCAGCCCCAAAACACGTAGAATTACAAGCAAATGTGTTGTCGGCTATAAACTATTAACTAACACCCTGGTTTTAATATTTATTCCTATTCATGGATACATCTGAGATAATATCACAGTAATGCGATCTTGATTGCTAGAAAACGCCCAGTTGTCAGCATCAAACGATCCAGATGATTACGAAACCAGGATTGACTGATGCTGACAACAAGGCTTCACTCAGCTATCAGGATAGATTAACTATGATAATGACTTTTTGTTATATGCTTATCAAATATCAGAAAAAATTAATAAAATCCCAACACGTAACAGAAAAAAAAATTGCTCAACATTGTAACCTTTATGATACGAACTTCATATTAAGTCTTAAACCGAATTTGGTTTCTGTTTTCTTTGAACAATGATATGCGCATGAATGCCAGTTTTATGAATGAAGGCGTTGGTAACCGTCGCCCATTTTCATTGCTATTACTGTTAGTAACACGAGGTCCTCGACGCATTGGGCCAGTTAACCCACATATGTGTTTTACAGCTATTGTGCAGTTGTCAAATATTGAATCAAAGAAGATTTCAACAGTTGAATAACTAGGAAAGTCTCCATCAGATGTCCAGCTGATAGCGTTTGAGTTGTTTCTGTCGGGACATTGTAAGAATCTCATATCGAGACTTGGCATGGGAATGCCAGTGACAGCATTTTCATGACAATTATTTCCATCAGAATGAACACATTATTGGAATTTGATGATACAGGTTTCTTAAGGTATTGATCATTTCTATGTGTATGTTCAGTGAGGTTGGATAATTATTGGATATTTTATTAAATAATTTTTTTAAGAAAATGAAAACGGTTCTGTGCCTCAGTAATTTGTCATCTTACAGAATAGATACCAATTTATCTAACATGTTGAAAATACAAATTACGCAATGCTGAGTTTTCAATAGACATTTATGAATTATTAGCATAAATCCATAAACCTACCTTTTTGATTGGCGAAATTGTTTCTGTACATATGGTATGCACATGCGTGTGCTTTGATGATGTGATATCCTGCAGTATATGCGTCAGTTCCGGGGCTAACGTGTCCAGGGGCAACAGAACCATCTCCATAGCCCCCATGAGCTACTGTAAATGGCTGGTTGAAGGTGATCCAGTGACGTACCTACAAAATAAAGAGCCTGGAGTATTATTTCCTCAATCTTTGATGTGAGATAGTAATATACCAAAAAATGTTTACCTCTTATAATTTCATTTTGAAGTACAATTAAACGTACAAGTAGTCAGATTAAAGTCTTGCTGTGAAATCAGAAAAGGTGGAGATAATGAGATAGTTTTCTTGTTATCTTTTTATTTAAATCAAGTCTTTGCAAAAATGTTCCATATGTTCTTGAAGTCACAATTATGCGAATTTGGAAACGAGATAATTTATAATACAAGCTTGTCTAGACCAAAGGTTCGCCATTGATTGTACATTGAAGGCTGCAAATAAAACAAAGTCTTTGAGGCCTTTGTTCCATATTGATTAAAGATGTTCACTTCTCTCGCGATGATTACACTCATTTACATTCCTTGATTTTAACTTTTCTAATGTGAAATTAATTTGATTTGTTTCCTATAAACGTAAAGAAACATTGAAAAGAATTCGAGCAAACTTTTCGTCATGTTGAGAAAACTCTGAACGGGGGTGGGGGAGTTTGTGTGCTATAAGATATACAAGAAAATATAATTTACTCACCTTGTCCCCGAACAACCTAAAGCACTCTGCAGCGTAATTACAGAAATCTTGATAAATGTCTGGGCGGAGCCATCCGTCTCCTCGGTTCTGTAGAGCTTGGGGTAGATCCCAGTGATAAAGAGTGACCCAAGGTTCAATGCTTGCGTTCAACAGGCCATCAATAAGACTGTTGTAGTATTTCACCCCATCCTGGTTCAGAGTTTTGTTAGTACCGTCAGGAAACAGTCTGGACCAGCTGATGGAAAACCGGTACTGCTTCACCTGTATGTGTTATGCAAGATTTGTAATTACTATATGTATCTCAATATGATAAGCGCAGAATCATGAGGAAAATGTCGTATTACTAGCAAAGCAGATAATCAAAACAGTCAAAGCTGTGTTTGTAGCAAGAGTATGTATGAGTTTTATTTTCAGATTCTTTATTATTTTTATGAACTCCTTATAAATGAAATATCTAAAATAGGATAGTGTTCCTCTTATATTTACAGGCTGCAAGCGAGCATTTCTTGTAAATTCAAGTACCCCGTCTTGTTTGGTGTCCTTATGGCAGATATCATAAATAGGCTGATGTTGTCCTGCGAAAGTTATTTTTCTTAAATA
Source organism: Megalonaias nervosa (assembly GCA_016617855.1). Lineage (NCBI taxonomy): Eukaryota > Metazoa > Mollusca > Bivalvia > Unionida > Unionidae > Megalonaias > Megalonaias nervosa. The sequence continues at coordinate 45,983 of JAECUM010022623.1, read as the reverse complement.
GTTTTAATCTGAATATCTCCAGTGGCTTTACACAATCTCACCATCCTACGTCGCGAGCATACGGAATACTTTGGATTTTTGGTAGAGGATTTATATGTTAAACAATCGCAACAACTGGTTAAGCATCTGAGGAAATCATAGCTACTACTTCAGTGTCTTGAATACGCAACTCATTTCGCAACACAATGCTTCGAATCGACCACGCCATCTTGAAAAGCACATTGGATATATGGTCACCGTTGGACATTAATTGTTCAATAAGAAATGTTTTGCGAACATGATGTAGCGCGCAAAAGGTGTTAAAGTAGCATATATTTATCTCAGCTAATTTTCTTCTCTGAGTTTGATAGTGGACATAAAGTTGAAGTTGGTCTATGAACTTTACGTGGCCGTTGAAATTCAGGTAAAAAGAGGCATGCTAAGATTACTATAATAAAGAAGATAGAATCGATGGTTTTCACGGAACTTTCACTGTAGTAGACAATAAACAGACTACAAATAACGTACGCCTAACACAAAAGAGCAAGCTTTAAAGCAGGTACTGATCTGTCAGGTAGCTACTTTCTATATTGACTTGTAGCATAACGAAACAGATTGTCTAAATCTCCAAAATGCACTTGATGTAAATACCATTGTCTGAATCTTGTGCAGTTGTTGATAATTATCAAAACTGGACCTGTTCTGACTTGTAGTAGCTCGACAAGAGTGACTTGTCAGTTTAACCTTTAAAACGAATACAAGCCTATATCTCATCTGCAATTTAACTGAATTCGTATCATATGACTGCCTTCTAGAAATAAAGATATCAAACTTAAACCGATATCTATGCTATGGTTTGTTAGATCGAAGATCCGAATACAGGTTGATGTTTAAGAGATAAGGACTAACGCAAAAAGGAGTACCATTAGCCAGTGAATTTGATGTTAAGGGTAGGATATAGTATCTTTAATATGTGTACTGCACCGTATCAGTAATATAATTCAATTTACCTTCAGAAATTTTAGGCACTCTATATCATCTTGGTATCTATGGTAACTGTCACATGTCACATCCCCCGTCTGGTTCAAAAACACGTGACCTGGAGTATGGACATATGTGTCCCAAATGCTTGGTCCTTTCCCTGGGAAGAGATTTAGAAAAGAGATTTAGAAAAGTGTGTATATATATATATATATATATATATATATATATATATATATATATATATATATATATATATATATATATATATATATAATCCTGGCAGTATAGTGTTGAACAAGCGTGCAAATTAAAGGCAAATGCAAATAAGCATATAACCTTAAAATTCAGTCCATTTTATTGTAATCAACCAAAACTCTTTCAAAAACGCACTCAATCTAGACAGCATAATCATAATGTTAGAAAGGGGGAGGGGCACACATCTGACCTATTGTGCATCAAAGGGGGAAATTATTAGAATTTATAGAATATAATAAGATGATGACGACGTTTGTATATGTCAGCCTTTCAAGAACGAAAGCAAGGTCAATCACAACAAATATTTATTTTCTGTGCTCACTGTTATTCTACTACAACCACTAACATCACTACTAAAGTTCTTGACACTACCAGCGTAACCAGGTCTTAGAGATATTTGTGGATACACAAGTTTCATCCTAAAAGGAAATTTGATTTGATGTTTATCATCCAAAAAGTGGCAAGTTAATCAGCACGTCAACATGATATTTTGTTAATCAATCATTGCGAAATGCTAGTGGGTTCTTTTTATTACAGCCATAACATTCATCTAAACGCGGAAAGGATTTTTAAAGGACAAAATACAACTTGTTTAGCATTGATGGGCAGATTTCTACGACAAGTTTCAATAATATGATTACAATGTAGTGCATCAGGACTCTCTCTCTCTCTCTCTCTCTCTCTCTCTATATATATATATATATATATATATATATATAGAGAGAGAGAGAGAGAGAGAGAGAGAGAGAGAGAGAGAGGCTTCTGAAACAATGGAGTCAGAGAACGACTTCAGCATTGTTACAATATGGTGTATGTTGAAGAGCTACTTTAGCGTTGTTACAATATGGAACCTGAGAGAGCGACTTAACAATTCTTACAACATGGTGTCTGTTGACAGAGCGGTTTAAGCGTTGTTACAATATAGAGTCTGTTGACAGAGCGGCTTAAGAGTTGTTACAATATAGAGTCTGTTGACAGAGCGGCTTAAGAGTTGTTACAATATGGAGTCTGTTGACAGAGCGGCTTAAGCATCGTCGCTTTAAAATCTGAAGGATGCTGTGCTACGTTGTACGTTATCACTGTCACCTAAGTCAACTTTTCAATTGTGTCATCTAGTAATGATATTACGTTTGAGAGAAACGCATCGCATCACGTGCTCAACACGTCTACATACGAGCTATTCTTTGTTAATGTCATATAATGATAGTGAATCGAGCTTTATCGACATTTACAAAGACGATACATTTTCAATTTCAAATTTATTAGGACAAGACCATCTTTGATTGGAATATAAAATATGGATCGCGAATCAAGGAAACTATCATACAAACCAAAAGTTGACTGAAATCTTTAGACAACAAAATGGGTGATATCTCGGATGGTAGTCAGCGAACATTCAGAGTGGCAGTAACTGTAATTTCACGAGTAGCGTGTGTCTATCTTAGAGAGGATAGAGTGCTAAAATACGTTTACAATAAATGAGTTATTTTAAATGAACCCTCTTCGAGGAGTATTGTTTTCTTCAACTATGTATTATTTGCACTCTTGGAGCATGTCAAGTGTACGAGTATAAGGAAGATTCCTCGTCATTATCTCTCCCTGTTACGATGTATTTGTGAAGCTAGATAGAAGGGACGGTCGTTATATGAAATATCATGCACACAATATACATACCAATTCGCTAAAATCATCAAGGACAAACTCTCAACTATCATCCAGAGGTACATACCTCTGGCGTAAATTGTATCTTGTACTCTCCGCCATTTTCATTTTCCACTACATGATACTACCAGTTCCCATGGGTGGTTGTTTAACCTCCGTCATTATCATTTGCATACTTCATGATACTTCGAGTTCCCACCAGCGTTTGTTTACCCTCCGTCCTTGTCATTTACCACTCTAGGTTGCCTCGGTGTTGGCTTGCCCTCTGCCTGTAACATTTGTGGTTATCTGGTACAGGCCCAATCAGAGGGGAGGGGTAGCCGGGAGGGGAGTACCAGGTCTCAACCCCTAATGGGCCCCTATTTTACGTTATTTTTAGATCTCTTAAATACTTTCTTAAAACTTTGAGTGTAGTCTCATTTATACCAATGTCAGATACGGATCGGAGGGGGTTGTTCCGGGGTTTCCGGAAGCCCCCTAAAAATGTACACACACACACAAACGTAGTCACCTGTCACTTGAAATTTGAGCATGTTTTATTCTAGCGCATGTTTACCAAGTATTATGCACACTCTGAGTAAACAGACACATAGAATTTTGCTTTGACAATTGTCACATTTGAGCTACTTGTAAAGTTTCAGAGACCTTGACATTATGACAAGGCTTTTTTTAGGTAAAATAACCATCCCTCTTGCATGTTTATAAAGAAAAGTCAAATGTAAACATCGTACAGATAACCATAAATATATTCGCTTCGTCTGAGATACTGACTCGACTTCTCTAAGTGCAAAAGCGACGTGAAGGATTTACTGTAACAAAGCGCGGCGCAAACATAATGCAAGGAATCCTTTCCAAACTCAAAATTTTGCACAGTACTCTATCTGAATACCACTCCGTTGGACACAAAAATAATTTACGGCAATGCGCGCCTACCATATTAAAAAACTATTTCTAGGAAGACAACTCTATCCTACCCGCTGCTATTGTAACCTCCTTTATGGAAGGCACGTTTACTTCCAGCAAAATAGTACACCAATTTGATGTAAATTACTCTGAGTTGACGGAAAAGAATGGGGTAAATATAATTTATCGGTATAAAAGGAAATGAACTGTCAGACGAGAAATAGAGAAGAGTTTAAATCCGCTTCTGCCTCTTGGCGTCTGTGTTTCATGAAAGTAATAAAATACAAAGACGAAAAGTAATTTCCACTCGTCTAACACCAAGTGAAGGACTAGCTATTGAGTACATTGCCAGACAGCACTTGAGTACATTGTGATCACGCTAATTCATGATTCGTGTATATGTTCTATCCGCAAATACCAGATATGAATTAACCGCTCCCGTGGCCTAGTGGTTAGAGCGTCCGCCTCGGATGCGTGAGGTCGTGGGTTCGATCCCCAGCCGAGTCATACCGAAGACTTACAAAAATGGTACTAACAGCTGCCTCGCTTGGCGCTCAGCATTAAGAGGTTAGTGTTAGGACTGGTCGGCCTGGTGTCAGGATAATGTGACTGGGTGGGACATCATGCCACATGTCTGCGGCATGATCCCCCACTGCTAGACATCACTATAAACTGTCACACTGCAGACATCGCAGCGATATGACTGAAAAATTGTTAAAGCTAAGTTAAAAATCTAAATCACACACACACACACACACACACATGCACACACACCCAGATATGAATTCTGTTTAGACAGTAACGACACGACCGATATGATTACCGCCTGCTACTTGCTTATAAAGAACCTTTCCATACTGAATAGTAAAATGAAATGCTTTTATACATTAATTTATTAAGGGAACATATGTCTTCCTCATTTTGGAGCTCTTCGGGTGTCAACCTAAATGACTGACAGAGAGAGCTGATTCAGCGCAGGCGCCTGAATTGGTATGGCTGGTAAACACCGGAACGGTTATGAGTTTATTATACATGGGTTAAATTTGTTCACTAGCTGATGAACAAATATGGCTTAAAGTCAAGAAACCTTATGAGCATTACGAAAGAAAAGCAACGACAAGAACTGGCCAATCAAACGAGTTAGAACTCAATGGCCATCCGCGGGCTTTTAAGCTCAGTGATTCTACGCATAGACTATGACCAAACATATGATTACAAAGACAGAAAGTTTATTTCTCACTGGTGTCTTTCAACCCTTCAGCTGTATATTGTATTCTTAATTAATGTGCATTTTTAGAATGCAAGAAGAATAGTTGATGGAAACATCCCAATTTAAAAATTATTTTCACTTAGGAAATTGGTCGTATGGTATGGATGACTTTTTATATAAAGAACTCCTCTGCATGACAATTTTAGTCAGCTATAATTATGAACAATGATACAATATTTTACTGAATTTATTTAGTTTAGTTGTAAAACTGTATACTTGTTGTGTGTATCATTTTAGTGGTCTTAGCTCGTGTCGATATATGTGACTTATGGGAGCCAGCACATGGCGAGCGCACCCCCACCCCCACCCGATTTCACCTCTAAATATATGTTTTGGCCTACATCCGTAAAGCTTAATAGCTGACCACTACATGTTTGACCCGCCCCCCAAGATATTTCTGCGAGCGCCCCTGATTTACCCATACACTTAAATTATTTTTCGTTTTTTCTCCTACAGGTGTAAATGTACGAGACAACAGTGTGATTTGGTCGAAATATACCCAAAGAAATAGATTAACCGATTTGCTTACTCCATACTAACCATGCACGTAAGATGTAGTCCCCGCATGCGCGCCCGTGACAAACTGAAATCAGGACAAGGACAGGTTCCAGTATCTGGTATACAATACAGGAATTTTGATAAGGGTGGCATCAAGTATAAGCAGAATAAACTAAGTATTGATGTGATGTCAGGGATCTAGTGTATGTGTCATAGTATGGTTGATATGATGATGGCTTAAGCTTTGTTCTTTTTATACGACTCCATAGGTCATAAAGTATCACTATTTAGAACATTGATCTAACTTCATAAAGCGATAAATGCATGTAATACGATAGTGTTGCATTCGTGCAAATTTAACCAGATCTAACGACAAATCCATCTTGTTATTGCTGCGCAGAATGTAAGCCACGGTGACTTGTTCTGAGACAGTGGTGTTGTACTTTTACATAAGCATACACACTTCCAAGCATGGTATCTGGGAAAAGAAATGAATCTTGAAACTAATTATTCATTCCGTGAAAATAATAAACCAAACTTCAAACCATTTCGTGTATTATTAGCTGGCGTTAAACTGAACACGTGTGGCTGAAACAAGCAATGGATTCTACTACATGAATGTAAATTATAAAACTGAGAATTCGACTGTAATGTATATAGCTCACGTATTTGCAATAGTGAATATAATCTCTTGCGAGTTTTGTTGTTATCGTTGTAGTAATTGTTATTTGTTTGTTTGATGGAGGTGTTTCTCTTTTCTTTTGGGGCAGGTTGGTTTTGTTTTGCTTTGTATTGTTTTTGTCATTGCTGTAGTTTGTTTGTTTGTTTGTTTACTTTTTTCTAACCTTGAACATCCTAAATCATTCACAAACTAATAGACCATTCAAAAGATTTTACAAGCAACAAAAATGCCTTTTGTGTTAAATAATATTTAATGGGAAAGAAGTTTGAGAATTGTTCTATGGCTCTGGAAAAGCAGTTGACCACTCGTCCTGCCCGGATAAAATTTGGCCACCCGTCACTGTGCTGAGTAAATGAGAACAGTAGCTTGAGAATAAATCGGAGTACATTTTCTATCCGCATTAAGCGTCGAATCACTTAAAATATGACGTGCCTCAGTTATAAATAGTCTGTGCCCAATCATCTTACTTTTTGTCAGTCTAGAACATTTTCCAAAGAAAAGGACTTCTTTTTTTTTGTTTTGTTTCTTTTTTTTTTTCCTTTTTTGTGTTTTTGTTTTGGTTTTGGTTTGCTGGGGCGGTTACACTGGAACCAGACGTAAGTTTGATACTAAATCGGGCAAATATTGTAAAGATACTTTGCACGTTAACACTTGGTTCTTCGTTTGTTCATTTGTTTGATTTTGCATTTACAATGATACTTTTCAATCATGTAGGCATCAATTTGATGTGGAGAAGGGGTCCATTTAAATAAGCTATTACAAATCTTTATGAGTCTGACCTCTTAGAAGATAAGAGACAGAAAATGTCAAAGTCTGTGTGGTTTTTCATCTCGTCAGACAATGTTAATGTTGCCACAAGTGAATCTCATTTTCAATACATTGTCATGCCAGAGGTAGGATATCATCATATATATCTGGATACATGTAGTTACTTTTCACAAGAAACATGTTGCCAGCTTACATTCGTAGATTATGTTAAGTCTCAGCTGATTCCACCAACGCTCGCACAGTGTATGCCGTTGAAATCTATTTAAAAAGCAGATAATGTCGAGACAACAGCCGAGTGGTCGATATCTAGTTAGGATAATGACCCTGACCAGTTCGATATATTTTGATCAATCAGAAATTTTCCATTTTATTGCCCCCGTGTTTTGCTCTCTAATGACCAAAATAGATCATTTAGTACGAAAGTTGATATAAATTGAGACAGTTGGAATTTTTCTTTCAGATTCAAGTTACTAGCATCGGTATTTTGAAACGTAAATACATACTTATATAATCATAAGCTGATGTCTTTACTTTGCAGTAACAATGTATCAATTAAGCTGCAGTCTTGAAAATACTGATGACCTGGGCAAGCGTATCAATGTCTGACAAGACGAAAATCATGAACTTTTGACATTTTGTGTCTCTTGCCTTTTCCTATATCTAATTTATAACGACGCGAAAATGAAAAGAAAGACACCAAGATACAAATACCAATAAGAAATCAAGGGCAATTTTTCGAGTTACAGACCTTGTCTTGTATTACATACTTATCTTAGAAGCCAAGTATTATAATATTTTCACCGGTCTTACCCAATTTAGTAACAAACACGCATAAAGCGTCCGTGGTTCTTTAGTAAAAGCGTAAGGAGTGTAGTGAGAAGTGTACCGTGTTGAGTTTAATGAGATTAGGGACGAGTTACTTTGGTAACTCTCACGTCCCATTGCCTGGAACGAGTGCCTGGGAACTGTTTTTTTCTGAGCCCTGTATGCAGAATTGTGGGATTTTTTTATTTTCATATGTTCTTATTAACAGTTCGTCGCGTTTGCTCATGAAAAAAAAAACTATTGTCGACAAGAAATAATGCTCTCATTGAAGCATCAACTGGCTTCTCAAAGATAGGACACTTTGACCTTATTCTAAACAGTAAATGCATACGATAATTATTTTTATATCTCAGGAATAAATAAACAAATGATTTTATTCCACTTTGGTCAACTTCTGACAGTTGATGAACACAGACGAATATCTAATTAATAGACTGAAACGCTCTTAAAATAAATTAATTATATCCATTATAGTATTCCTTTACAGGAGACATTTATGTGCAGACCTCTGCGGCTTAACAAGTGTATCGAGCAGGTATACTACCATAAAGAAAGACATATAAAACATTTATTGTCGCATTATTCGAAATTTATACTAATTCATATTAAGTACTGTTTACCTTATAAACATTTTAGGACCATTGAATTGAAAGGTTGAGCTGTTCTACAAAATTGAACTATAAACAAAAGCTAAAATATATACATCGATTCATGAATTCATGTTTATGGTATTTAAACGAATCATTGAAATTTAAAACATTTGATCTACTACAGTACTGTTCTCTTAGAGTTCGTTCTCTTTGCTTCTTTTTGATGTAACTGCAGTTAAATATATAGTACAACTCGTCTCCCAGGTCATTTATAATGCATACGGTGCAGAAACGTTCCTCCCTGGTGATGTTTATTCATATTTCATGTTGGTTAATGATAGTCCGAAGTACAAAATTAAGAGTAAACAAGACATTGGATGTCAGGTAGATAAAGTTAATAATCCTCAAGATTCAACTTTGTTTAACAAAGTCTACAGGTAATACCCTCACTTGAAGTGAGTTATATATATATATATATATATATATATATATATATATATATATATATATATATATATATATATCTGTCTGTGTGTATTGCTGTTCTTTCTCAAATCATCCATATAAAAATTGCATATTACTTATACACGTTTTGCTTTATCAATTCACACACAAATTTGAAAATATTTGTTTTCAAATGAGCTATAAATACATTTGCCTTCTTTTCCACCTTAAACTAAATAAAGAGGTGCTTTTCTTTTGTTTTATTGTCCATCATAAGAAATTTATATGAACTCTCTCAAAACCCCAATTTTTGTATTTATGCAATACAACTAGTACTATGGCAATATCAAATAGTTTTCGCTGGCAGTCAGTTGGTACCAAATATACTCGTTTATAAAGTCGAGTCCAACTGCAAATTGCTCAGACCCAGATATGCCGTTGAACAATGGCAGATATGAGTCTATGCAGTTGTTAGGAGTAATCTGTACATCAAACAACATAAACACTGATATGATTGGGCAATATACAAAGGCAGATCGAGGTTAATGTTTCTTGCAATGGGACATCGGCTTATAACCGGGTAAAACGGTAGGTCAGTATTCTTAATACAGTTTTTTGACAATGCAAATGTTTTTGCTTCGAACACCGTTATCTTCATTGCATTAAAATATTCTTCCTCTTTTGCTGGTAAGACCTCGAAGGTAATTATGGTTATATACCTTGTTAATTCTATATCGTAATATGTGAAAATTGGCATTTTTATAATCTTTAACATATATTATTATTTAAGTTTTGTCAACATTAACTTTGAGTGTTTGAGTATCACTGTAATTACTAAAAGTATTGACTTTTGCAACGAAGGTCTTAATTACCGTATCACCAACACACAAAGCAAACATAATTTCGTATTATCAAATAATTTCATCCTCTGATACTTGCGATTTGATGCCATTACAGATTTTAAATGAAGATCATTCAGATAAAGTGAAAACGGTATCGAGAAAATATTGGCTACGTAAATTTGGGCCACTACGACCCTTTCTCCAAATAGCAAATGCATACGAACATATTTTCATGGTATTTCTGGAAACAGACAAAGAAAACAAAAGCAAAGCGCTAATGATGCACATTGCTACTCAGAAGTTGGGTACAAGGTTTACTATTGCGTAATCGTGATGGCGATAATATATATATATATATATATATATATATATATATATATATATAAACTGACTAGTTGTACATTTGTTGTAGCTCTTGAAAATAATGGTTACTGAATTGATACTGAATAACGACTACATCTGAAGGCTAGGTGAGAAAGACATTTAGAAGATTCCATTTTGGTTTTAAAATCTTAAGTACATACCACTCTCGTTCCATGCACCTTCAGTCTGATATGCAGAAGTCGATACACCCCAAGCAAAATCATCTGGAAACCGACCATAGTAAAACCCATCTTCTACAGCAAGCACAACCGCAAGTCTGAACACATATATTATCAAAAATGGATTGATTCCACCCATATCATGTCCATATTTGTAATACCGTAGTAACTAATATGTTAAAATTGTACGGAACTTATCGAACGTTGACATCTACTATCAGACTGTAATAAGACCTTATCACTTAAACATGTTGTATTAGTAAAGTGGGAGGAGTCCAAGATATCTGTATGCGGTTGAATTGGATTATGCATGCCTTCAGACACTTTAAATCGAACACGCCTTACAGACCCTTTGATTAGCACGCCATTTCTAGCTTATCCAAAGCTACCCATCATCAGACACTTTAAATAGAACACGACGTACAAGCCTGTTGATTAAAGATGCCTACCTATCTAAAGCTACCCATCATCAGATACATTAAACAGATCACGCCTTAAAGACATGTTAATAAGCATGCCATTTCTAGCTACATAAGGCTACCCATCATCAGTCATTTGAAATGGAATACGCCTTACAGACATATCAGTCAGCATGCCATTTCCACCTACACAAAGCTGCCCATCATCAGACACATTAAATGGAAAAAGCCTATCAGACAAGTCAGTCAGACTTACCGAATAAATCCTTATCTGTTTATCTATAACCAGTTCGAGGGTTATAAAGTGAAGCCAAGTGTGAGTAGTTAAGGTTAAAAAAATATGGGACAACATGTCGGAATGATTCCCGCATTTCAACTAAAACCACAGGGGCTCGTATCGTTGCTTACAATTTACCTGTCATACACGTACTATATAATAACTACAAGGGAGGACACTTCACTCCTTTCTCGCGCGACCTATTTAAGAATAAACGCTGATATTTCAAGCTAAGCTTTGCGAAACTTAATAAATGTGGTACCTATGTTAAGCTCAGGCATTCGACTGTGTATCCCTATCCAAAGTTTGACATAATATCATACCTTTAAGGAATGCCAGACCATTTCCCAATGCTACCGCTCTACATGGCCCTGATCGCGCCCGCTTAATATGCAAGTAAAACCCCGCTGAATGGAATACTGTCCTCTCACTGGTTAAAAGAAAATGACGTCCTGCATTTATTTATAATTTCTTTTCAGTTGGCCAATGAGAAGGCAGTATTCAATTCAGCATGTTGTTCTTGCATATTAAGCGGGCCTGATCAGGGCCATGTCGAGCACTAGTGTGGGAAAATGGTTTGGCATTCCTTAAAGGTATGATAGTAAGCCAAACTTCGGATACGCATACAATGTCGAATGTCTGAGCTAAACATCAGTACTAAATTTATTACGCTAAGTGAAATGTAGCTTGAAATATCAGCGTTTATTCTTAAATAGGTCGCTCGAGAAAGGAGAGAAGTGTCCTCCCATGTAGTTATTATATAGTACGTGTATGACAGGTAAATTGTAAGCAACGATACGAGCCCCTGTGACTAAAACATCGGAAATGTGTGGTACTTTGCGGTTGAAATATGTAAAAACCAATATTGCTTTCCTGTGGTTCATATATATATATATATATATATATATATATATATATATATATATATATATATATATATATCTTGTTTTATGTTTTACTGCATTAAATACGTTAACTTTAAGTTTACATAATATTGATAATATTGTAAAGAAGGATTGGAGGAGCTGGGAGCAACTTTCTGAAAGGTCCTCTACTTAATTATTTCTTACATTGTCAAACGTCAACACAAACAAGTTCAAGAGGTAATTTCAGCATCGAATGAATATGTCAGTCTTTTTGTCCTCAATCAGTTTAAATGGTTTCCTGTGTATGCATGGATGTGTGCGCATGTATATACATTGGATCTCATCAAAACCGAAACTTCACTATACCGGAATCCGGTCAAGATCGAATTTTCCTTCTTTAACACCATCGTTTTTCTCATGTAAACCGAAACCCGTCAACGCCAAATACTGAAATAAACTTGTATCTGAAACAAAAATTTTACACTTAAACCCCCTTCCCCATAAAACCGAAATTCACTTCAAACTTGGATATATATTTGGCTGCTAAAATCATGATACACGCTGGAATAGAATAATTACGGTTAGCAAGTACTGTATTGGCTTATCTATGTGACAAAGACCCAGAAAATGCCCCAAGGGCACATGAAGTTAAAACAATACTTCATACGCGCACCGACACATATTAGGGTTCACAATATACTAACCTAAAATCTTTTGGATTTGTAAAGTAGTTTTAACAATTTGAGTCATATCGCAACGATGTCGGCAGTGGGACAGTTTATAGCGATGTTTAGTACTGGGGCATCATGCAGCAGACATGTGGCATCATGTCCCACTCAGTCACATTATCCTGGCACCAGGCCGACCAGTCCTAACACTAACCTCTGAATGCTGAGCACCAAGCGAGGAGGCTGCTAGTACCATTTTTATAAATCTTTGATATGACTTGGACGGGTTTCGAACCTGCGACCTCACGCATCCGAGGCGGATGCTCAAACCACTAAACGCCTGAATATAAGCCATTTAAGAAAGATTAATTAAATTTACTTACTAATTAATTGTGATTTATGCTGTTCACGTATTCATAATCAATAGAACAATTATTTGTGTTGTTGGTTTAAGTAAATATCAGTGCTTTATTAAACAAGCATGTGGCCTCGCTTTTAATGCCTTGTTGACGGAGACCGGCAAAACCGTATTGTAAAAGCCAGATTCACAAAAGTGTTATTCAATAGAGAAAATTCATTATAAGCATTTATACAAGTAGCTATGACTTTTATTTGTCTTCATTCACATGTCAAATGTTAGAACGACCAGCTAAATGTGGTATGATTAAACATTCTTTGCAAGATAAAATTACTTAGCTCAGTGAGTATCAAATTGTGTCACAACCTACGTTGGAGATACTATGGGGAAAATTCGGTACAGGAACATCTATTGTTTCAGATATTCTAATGTAATCTACAAGAGCTAATGCAAAAATATCAAATATGCAAACAAACATTGTTTCAACAATGCCTGCAAATGTGTCACACTGAATGGTCTTGTGTGACAATGGTTTTTACCAATCTAGGGCCAACATCATTCCAATTTCAGGCGCTATAATATCTCTCTCTATCACCCCCCCCCCCTCTCTCTCTCTCTCTCTCTCTCTCTCTCTCTCTCTCTCTCTCTCTCTCTCTTACGCGCTTAAAAGAAAGACATTTTATCACAATTGTGAAAAGACCTCCGTAAACCGAAAACCTCTCAATACCAAAAATAATTTTGAGTCAAAAGGGCTTTCGATTTTTATAGGTTTTCGGTTAACTGAGGTATGAGTGTGTAGTGTGATATATAGCGGATTGGTTTGACTTGGATTGGTATTTTCTGGAATAGCAACCCAAATATGTTACTGAGTGCCACGGCAATCGAATTAAAGTGCCATTCCCAAAGACCAACACGTTCGGTGTTCCTCACTGGTACGTTGGTAGGGTTGGAGCCCGCACCCTTTTGCTCGCGAGTCTGGCACTCTTACCACTGAGACACCGTTGCTCCCAACATGTAGCTGTTTTGCTTTTCATTCTTCTTTAAACTTAAGAACTACAAAGAAACATGTCTTATCAGACAATTCACATATGAGCAACACTAGTTTTATAACTAGCATGAGTTATCTTTCCTTTTCTCATTTACTTCATTTGGTTTTTTTTAAGCCCAGTTTCAATGCCACCGGTCGATATTGTTCATTTCGTTGGGTGTTTTGCATCAACAGTTTTCACATAACATAAATTTCCACGACTTTTTTCTCCTTCAAGAACTTTGTTTTGAATGGAAATGATTTTTGATGATTCTCTTATATTCCAAACGGTAAACAAAACGCTGGAGAAAATTTACCTTTAGAAACAAAAACTACGCAAAGGCTACAAACTCTAGAATTCAGTATAATCAGAGTCCTTACTTCCAGGACCTTTAGTTCTTATGTTCATGATCCAGGAGTCGCGGTTTCAAACTTTGGCTTATTGTTTATTTAATACTGGACTCTCAGTTTTGGAGAAATTTATCCATGGACTTTCTTTCTCAAACACCTAAGAGAGCTTTTAGTCTGGTTACACTTCCATTATCCCATACTGTCACTGCCAACTAGAAAAAAATGTGATTGTGTAGATATGTTGTGAAATCCGATATGTATTCATATTATCCTCCAAACTGATATAATACCACTATGAAACACATGTTTTGTTCCGGGGTAGTAGGTGTTATTTCATAATTGCTTATGCCTAAAAAGTAAAGAAAATGGCTATTATTCCCCACAAACTTGTTTTTGTGACCAGAACAGTGTTATTTTGAAATTTACCTATTCCCAATGAGAAAATGGGCGCATTTGTGTTTTTTCGTTCACATAAAGTCAGAAAAAAACAACATATGAATCAAAATTAAAATGTATTTATAATAAAGTAATACAAAAATGGCCACAAAAGATTTAAAAGTGAGTAGTTTTTCGAGATTTACTATTATACTGTAAATCACTTTCAAGAATCAGCCCACAAATGTAGTTTCCCATCATGTTTTCGTTATACTGTCCTTGGTAGCGGCGTTCAGAGTCCAGTATATCCTGGTGGAATCTCTCGCCTTGCTCCTCCGAGTACGCACCCATGTTCTCCTTGAATTTATCAAGATGGGCATCAAGGATATGGACTTTGTGGGATATCCTGCAGCCCATTGTTCCGTAATTCTTCAGCAGAGCCTCAACCAGCTCCACATAGTTTTCGGCCTTGTGATTGCCCAGGAAGCCCAGAACTACTGCGACAAAGCTGTTCCAAACCGCTTTCTCCTTACTAGTGAGCTTCTTGGGGAATTCATTGCACTCCAGGATCTTCTTTATCTGTGGTCCGACGAAGACACCGGCTTTGACCTTTGCCTCTGACAGCTTAGGGAGGAAGTCTTGAAGGTACTTGAAGGCTTCCGACTCCTTATCTAGAGCTCTGACAAATTGTTTCATAAGGCCCAGTTTGATGTGCAGTGGTGGCATCAGCACCTTCCGAGGGTCCACCAGTGGCTCCCACTTGACGTTGATCCTCCCCACAGAGAACTCGGTCCGCTGTGGCCAGTCCCGCCTGTGGTAGTGCGCCTTGGTATCCCTGTTGTCCCAAAGGCAAAGATAGCAGGGAAACTTGGTAAACAGCCATGGAGACCCATCAGGAATTCCACCATTTTGAAGTCTCTGATGACTTCCCAGCCGTACTCATCATACTTCAAGACGTCCAGCAAGGTCTCGATGCTGTTGTAATCCTCTTTGAGGTGCACCGAGTAAGCCAGGGGAAGAGACGGGTACTTGTTCCCATTATGGAGCAGCACGGCATTGAGGCTCCTGGATGAGCTGTCAATGAATCGGTGCCACTCATTTTGGTTACAGGCGATTCCGATTGCCTCGAACAGACTGGTCACATTGTGGCAGAAGCAGAGCCCATCTTGACGGGTAAAGAAGCTGAAAAAAGCTTGGTGACGTTTCCTCTGATCTGCGACTTGCACACTTTCATCCAACAAGTTCAATGCTTGAGCCTAGACGTTAAGAGCTCGGCATTGGATTTGGTAAGACCAAGATCTCTGATCAGTCGTTGAGGTCTGTTTGGTTGGGGTAGTATGAGTTTCTCTCCTCAGCTCCACCTCTGAAATTGTCATCTGGATCTACAACGTCTTCCTCGCTCTCTGACTTGCTACTCTCTTCTAAAGACGGCTGCCCTCTCTTCGGGGGAGTGGGTATGGGGAGCTCAGGGCAGTATGGTACAGGGGCGATGGATGAAGGAAGGTCCGGATACGTGATAGCAGGTGTATTCTTGCCCTGTCCGACGTTTGGAAGGGTCCACCATGCAGAAGTAGCAGTTGCTTGAGTGGTCAGTGGGTTCCCGCCAAATTCTTGGGATATCGAACTTCATGGCTCTCTTTTCCCCTCTGTACCATCGTACAAAAATACATTTATTTCACCCATGACTAATGTGTAAGATATTCTCGCAACATTTTTCATATATGACATATTTTTCAATAACATTGAAAATTGTGAAACATTTTAAAATTAAAATATTTTACAATTTTAAAAATTTTAACAAATTTTATAACATAAAATTCCAAGCAACAATTGTCCATCTTACCTTCCAGAGTTTTTTTTTGCAGTGCTCGCAGGTGAAATGAGGTGCCCCGGGTTTGTCTTGACAGGCATGCCGAAATATGCCTTGTAGGCCTCACACATCTTAGCAGATGCTTCCACGGAGTACATTTTCGCTCTTGTCTTAATAAATTGGCCGCAGACATAGCAAAATGCGTCTGCCGGATGCTTGCAGCCTTTTGATGCCATCTCAGAAAAATGCAGACATGTATCCACTTAGGCAGCTGGAACTAAACTGAACTGGTAAGGTCCCTATATTTATACTACTATTTATATTACTGGAAAGTTCTAGAAAGTTCTAGAAGTTAATCCAAGTTTACTCAGCGCTGAATCCATCTGGAACGTTCTGGAAAGTAGGTAAATTCCAAAATATTACTGTCCTGGTCACAAAAGCAAAGTTTGTGGGGAATAATATGCGTTTTCTATACTTTTGAGGCATAAGCAATTAGGAAATAACACTTACTACTCAGGAACAAACAACAAAACAAAGTGTTGCACGGTGCCTTTCATTTTACATACCCTTCAGTAAAAATATTACAGGAGAAATAGTTTTACCATCCTAAAAATTTAAAACTTTCATACATATTTCATCTCGATATTCTATAGTTTCAATAAATATATGTTCTCAAAGATTTAATTCATTTTATTTTAGTTGGAAATTCGATATTTATTTTAAATCTAGAATAACCTATGCATGAAAACTATTTATATAACCGGGACATAGAAATCAAGCCTTATTCTATCTTATGTACAGTTAGTCCATGAATGATATCGCTAATACTACTCCGTCTTATGAAGTCAAGTAGCGCAATGCTGTTTCATTATGGCGGACACAAGCAGGTCCTTTGACCGTCGAGTACAATGCAAACCTACTGACACGATCACATTGATTTTATAGTTTAACACATCCCTAAGTGTACCAAATATTCGGACGTTTGAGGTTAGGCATGGATCCTATTTGCAGATGAAGCTCTCTGTTGTATCTTATTTATTTTAGGACACAGGCAGTAGATGTAAAAGGAGTTGTTTGGCTAAGTCGGAGAGAGGGAGAGCAGATTGGGGGCGAGCGGTGTTTTGCCCAATTAATGTCTGTATGTGGCGGGGGGGGGAGGCCGGGGGGGGGGGAGGAGGTCCGCTGTAGAGGGAACTGGTAATGAGCGTGGGGAAACCGGTTCGATGTCCCTATCAGAACAAATTTTTGACTCTTGGGAGGCTGGTTGGTGCCCCATAGGATCAACTGTTAGCCGAATGGGAACACAAAGAAAAACCAAAGGATTTTAGGCCCGCCGACTCCCTCACCTCTTAAGGCCAGCTCATACTGGGAGATATTACTCCATTTAAGGAAATGTTTTGTCATTAAAATACAGCTAATGAGATATAGTGTTTATTGACAGGTTGTATATCCAACATCTTGCTGAAAACTAGGGGATACAAATCTACGGCAGAAAGTGCATCAATGTCTACTCTGCCATTCAGGCGGCACAGAGCAGGCAAGAGTGACAAATAATGTCACGCTGGAAGTGCGGTGCAAGTGCTGGGACTTATCACTGGATCTGCCCAAGTTAGATGGCATTATAATGTCAAGTAAACTAAAACGAATAGAAAATAAGGCACGGAGAAAAGTTTGACACGATCATTGTCGTGCTCAAGACCACAAACAGCCATTAATTTTCTTTATGAAAAGATCGTTGTTGAATGAAAAGGCACTTAAAATTTTAAATTTGGTTATTTTTATTGTATGACAAGGTTATTGCTGAATTTAATATCTCTACAAATTTTTATCTGAGGTAGATGTCTATATACAAAATATCTACATTCACACGGTTGAATGAATTGAAGAAATATAATCCAAAGTTAATATGACGATGCACTTGATGCATTACTGGATAGTATGTAGCCTTGTCGATCAGACAGTTCCAAGCCAAACGGCAATTTTCAGCTCTTTGACAATCAGGATGAACAGCCAGGCCAAGCTCGCGACCAGTTTTAACTCCTGGATTGTTGGAACGGTCGGTTTCCAATAAAGGCATCGTTGACTTTACGCTGGTTTCTATGACTACTAGGGTTCAGTGTAATTGTCTTAGAAGCTATATCAACATCCCGGTAATTGATGAGTTAAACCGCGGAAGGGAGGGAAGGTGGGTATGTTTACTGAAAATTTAAAGCTAGTCCCAAGCCTTCGAAAATAGGAAGGATATATGCGACTTCTGTCACGTCTTTCCATTAACATCGCGGGCTGTTGTATATTTACATAAGCTGTTAGTGTACATTGTGCTTCCTGTTTACATTGTAAATTGAGAATCATAAAAGCACGTGGCAACACTTTGATAACATTCACTTTCAGTTTCACAAAATTCACAAAAGCCTCAGCAACACTGTACCCTGCATCCTGACTGCATCAGGGTGCTACTCATTGACACATCTAGTTATGGAATGATACGGCTGTTGCTCAAACACACGTTACCATTGAGACACCGTGACCTTTATCTCAAAGGTCGAAGAGGCCCCAGGCCTTGACCTAGACCGTGACCAAGACAAAGTCATCTTCAATGACAATGTGATGCAGGATGGACAAAAGAAACCCTACGTGTCGATCAGGAGCATGGAAGTGTTCTCGTACTTGACTCAAGGCTACGAAGCGTTCACATCACATACTGACGCCGAGATCGACTGGCACGAGCTTCGTCGATTCTTTGTCGAGGCAATATCCATACCTCTCAGTTTTGCCTCCATATATCTGACCGGCAAAGACCCATTCAGGTTACAGACTTACCTTATCCTTGATAAGGATTGGACTGCTACATGTTAGACGCTGCTAGGTTCGAGGACATAGTAAGCCTACTTGATACTAGCACAGTGAAAACACTACTAGGAGCTAGCACAGAGCAAAACTACCGTGTGTTAGCTGGTGCTACATTTAGATGGTCAATACGCCTACCATACAGTGTCGTTTATTAAAATATCAAACGCACAAGGCGAGATACGTATAATGGAGGAAAACATGACCTGCTGTAATGAGCTGGGCGACATGCTAAACGAATGCCAGCTATCACAAGCTGATGTCACCAAGTTCGAAAAAACAACTTTTTACTTTTAATCAAACCAACCACTGCCACCACCGTGGCAACTGTCCGCGACGCAAAGACTCCCAAGGAGACTCGCTAGGAGGCCAAAGAAGTAAAGCACTCAGTTCAATAAAGTAAGAAGTCAACCACATCAGTGTAGGAAAGTTCTGTCCTACCGCTTATTTCTGAGTGGCTCAACGCTCACTTTGAAAAGTTCCAAAAGCAAATAAAAGTTATTATCGAGTTCAAAGCCTCTGTCTTTGATAAATCAATGAGTTTGCCAGAAGCCAGTATATATTCACGGGAAAGGTGACCCCCGACAAACAAGAGACCAACGACGGAGTTAAGGTTCTTTTATGACGCACAAGGCATCTCACGTAACTTTCTCATTGAGAGAAGTATAATTTTAGAATTTAATGAGCCTCCGGAGCTTTCCGTCATCTAGAGTTCAGCCAGCGGTAAGCCTAAGGACGGGTAAAAGCGATACGATGTAAAATTTGTTTTTAGCACTTGTTTGATAGCGGTGAAAGTACAATCCAACTACTGCTAGATCATAGAGGGTCAAGCCGACAGCTTCTTTTTTTCTCTTCCATAACCATGTGTTTGTCATCATGCATGGAATTGCTGTTTCTGTTTTTCTTTCATCGGTTTTCATGACGTTCTTGATAACTCTCAGAGTAGGTTTGATAGTCTTGCCAAATGTTTTCAGGTGAAACAGTTGACGAAGCTGCAGTAATTGTCTGAATTTTTGCGATGTTTGTGTTTCTTGCAACTATTATTGAAAGTGTGATAGAATTCTGAGGTTATATTTAGAAGATAAGCGTGGCATTCTTTGTTATTACTAACGGTAAAGTTCATCCACAGTTTGTAAGCAAATGAGGTTAATTTGGTCCTTCCATATCATTCAGGTGTACAGGCGTGATTCTGTTTCTGATAGTTCTCTCCTTATTATGTTTATCTCAACACTCTATCTTACAAAACGAACAGATCACCATGGGAAGAAATCGTCCTCGTCGAATGAGCACCTTTTAATTTGACTAACAAAAATTTTGGGTTTTTTTCCCCATTTGGCGACGAACCTGAATATGTTGTTCTAATTGCTTTGTTCTGTATCTTGGTCCAGGAAACCATTAATTTTAATACATTTAATCAGCATTCACCAAGCATATCGATGATTTCTTTTGGTATTTTTTAAAAGATCAGTTTTCACATCGGAGCTCTGGTTAAACGAGAAGAGGTAGCATTTTGTCCACTTTTGGAAGCATATTAGGAATTGAACTGTGAGTTCAATATATCTTGTTCATAGCAACCACGGTGAGTCTTGTCCAGTGCTACTTTTCTTTCATACTAGAACTGGTTTCCACTGGTTGTCATTGCAAATATACTTTGGGTACCAATGGATGACCACGTGTCGTGAACGGACTAAATAGAACCAGTTCGTTTATGGACAAGTCCAGTCTTATTCCTGTTTTGTCGTGCAATTCTTTCTTAGAAGATGCCACCTCGTTGGCGACTACAACAGGAACTAGAGGAGCAGATGAAAACGACGATGACAAAAAAGAGTAATCTCTTTAGAGGTCGATTTCCATCTTGTGTATCAAATGGTACAACAGTCTTAATCAGGTCTGGTTGGTATCACTAATAACAGAGGAGGAGTAGGAGAAGGGAAAGGAAGTCAAAGTGAATACAGTCAAAAAGAACAGTAGCCAGCGGTGTTTTGAATTAATTTAAACAGAAATAAAAGGGATGTGACTGGAACTCCTTCTTGACATCAGGCACGAAACAAGTCTGTACCAAACATCAAATAATCGGAAATGGTATTGTTTAAATCGATTAGTAAATATGCATATGGCAACCGAGTGGCATCGTCAGAAGCATATCTCAGCTAGAGTACTTGTAATTGCTTATACAACACTTACAACAATAAATATGTCTCGCGTAGATTTAAACAGCACCAAGTAATGAACACTGAGACTTTGGCAAAATAAATTTTAAGTTATATAAATAATACTAGCATTATGATGATATCCTTTCGTGTAAACCAATGTTTAACTTCAAGGCATATCTAAATAACATGGAACCATTCGACTGTACGAATAACATTTTCATGCAAAGAGTTCTGACTTTGTTCATGGTGACTTGTGGAAATTGTGTTCCTTCTTCTGAAAAATAACCTGATCGTCGCATCCCGAAAAATTGTGAGCAATTACTATAGTGTGTTGAAGACGGCTGCCTTGACGATATAATCTTGGTTTCATGTGTCGTTCATGGAGTCTAACTAAACCCACTCAGTCAAATCAGAAAGGATATGAGTACCACAAATTATCTTTTTATGTCCTCCAGGAATTACTCTGCGATTTTTGACAATGAAGAAATACGAGTTCCCGAATACAACCGTGACAGGAGCAATGAGGAACACTAGTTAGAAATCTGAATCCCTGTCTCCCGAGAACATTCTAAGTCACGAAAGTTTAAATGTACACGATGGCAACTTTTCATATTCTTGTTCTAGTCATTCAATAATTCCTTCAGCTTTATGTCATATCTCTGAATGTAAAATTGATGATCCAACTCGACAACTAAGCCACAAATACGACATCACTCCTGTCCAGTATAAATGTGTGACTTTTTGTTATTGATATGAACATGAACTCATCATGCACTCAACAGGTTTTAGACATTATCAATAATTTGCAAGCATTTTCTGTTTTTGGAATTTGTAACACGATGGACTCACAAATGTTCATGTGCAGGTAGAAGATCGAATTATTTTTCTCCTTCATGTACACAAAGTCTGGACGCTAAACAGTCGCAAGGTCTTTCTCTGAAATAAAAATTCCTCACAATGATCAAATCCTTTGTCAGTTTTGTTTCAATAGTAACTGTGTCCGGTAAGTCCTCCAATACTAGTATTAGCATTGAAATGATATTTTTGGCTATGACTGATTTTCTAACATTCTGCATTGGTCGTTTCAGTTTTGGTGTAACGATTCTCTCTGCGTAAGTTTTAGCGACCACAAATGGCAAAAGCTAAATGCACATGATCTTGATCGTTCTCAGCCTGAAGGCACAAAGGCGCTATACATCGTTGGCAGTGTCATGTTGTTCCACTAATAATGCATAGTGTCATCTGTTGCGTGAATCAGGTAAAACATGTCATATGAAGGGAAACTCATTATTGGATTGTTGAACGTGCCGAATTTTGTCAAAGCTTTTGGGAAAAAAAAAATAATAATTCTATGAGGCGCCGTAGCGGACATTAGCTGGTCCAATCAGAAATTTGCCGTTGAAATTTTAATGCCATATGTCCAGAATCCCAATTTCACGTGCTGTATCAAATTTGCTTGTCCTTAAAGTTCCATTTTCTAGGTCGAGATTTTAGATTGTTTCTGTTGAATTAAACAGTAGTGGCTGAAAGTTATATTTTCTATGTCGAGGTTTTAGATTGTGTCGTTTGAATTACACGGCGGTGGTTAAAATTTCAATGTCATACGTCGATAATTCCTAATTTACGTATTGGTTCAAAGAGTTTATGTTGAAAGTTCCATTTCATATGTTGAGTATTTAGATTTCATCTGTTGAATTACACAGCGCTGGTTGAAAATTCAATGTCCAATGTCGAGTTTTTAGATTGTATCTTCTGAATTACACGGCGGTTGTTGAAAGATTGATGCCATATGTCTAGAGTTTCAATTTGACATGTCAGAATTGTTATTTTTATATGATGAAATGATGTGTTGGTGTTAAAAGTAACATTGCACAATGTCCACTTTAACAATTCAAAATAATATCGAGTAATAAGATACATCATTCGTGTATTCAATTATGAGGCGCCATTACATTTCATGCATTTACAGTTTGAAAGTTACCATTCACAGGTCGAGAATTACTATGAATTTCTTCGCTAGAGGTCGCTCTCGTGAACGGACTGTGTTATTTTTAAATAAGAAGGCTACTTCTCGTTGCTGTGAAATTCAACAGATGAAATCTAAATAATAGCCATAAGAAATGGAACTTTCATCACAAACAGTTACATACAACGTGTGAATTAGGGGATTCTCGACATATGATATTGAAATTTCAACCACCGCTGTGTAATTCAAAATATGCACTGCAAAATGTCGACATAGGAAAGAGAACTTTAAACCACCACTGTGTAATTCAAAATATAAAATCTAAAATCTCGATCTAGAAAATGGAACTTTAAGGATATGCAATTTGATCCAACACGTGATATTGGATTTCTCGACATACGACATCGAGATTTCAAATGTAACTTTCTCACTGGACCAGCTTTTGTCCGCTACGGCGCCTCATATAATTCAGCAGATTACTAAATTCGATCCAGACGCTTTTAAATTGTCATGATTGAACATGATGAATGAGAACCAATTCAAAGTAATCATGTACAGGTCAAACGACGATTTGGAAATTGAAGCCAAGTCAAAGAGGAAATTCCCTATAAAAGCCTAATTACATGCAGTCTTTAGTTATACCATAAGGTATGCTATAACTCTAACCAGTTAGAAACATTAGTGAAGTCATTTATGTGCAAACCTGTGAAGAGGAATCATTAAGAACAGTATAAGAAAAGGAGTTACTAGAGAGTCAAATCCAAGATATCACAAAATAATTTTGTCAAGTTCTCAGTGACATTGACTGGATAAGAGATGACAGAAATTACAAGGAGAATTTTGTAAAGCATAACATGACAATAGTGGCAAATCCAGTTGCAGAAAACGTTAGCTTATGGCATGTAGAAACCAATCTAAGATTGGATTGAACAAGGCATAAAGATGACATTCTTTAACCAGCGCATAAGGGAAACCCATTAACCTAGTGATTGTCACTAATAGTACAGCTTGAACCCCTATACAGTAAACTACCAAAAGAAAACTTTGAACCACACATAGTCAGCGTTAACGTGGATCTGAGCATACTAAATAAATATCCCAAAAAGAGCAGAAATCTTACATGCATCAGCACTTCGTGAGCAAATTCCACTAGTGCAACGTGTTCTCCGAACTTGACTTGAAAAAGGACATTGTCAGCTCACATTTGAGCCGTCATTTCGAGTCATAGACACCCTTGTGACACCATTGGGCAATATGGGACCAAAACGTATAGTGGTCGGAGTGTCATTATCCAAGGAGCTCTATGATAAGACAATGTACATAATATCTGGAGATATTCCAAAAGCCTCAATCAGGTGGATTACATACTTATTGGAGGACGCAACCTTAAAGAGCACAACAAAATACTACAGTTTCTGGCGTCAACTTCAATTTTAACAAAGAAAATATGTTGTTTTCGACGAGAGAAATAAACTGAATTTTATGGATACTGTTTCACACGAAATAGACTAGAGATAATATTTGTGCAGTCTGATAATGCAAGTCATGCGAATAAAAGAAGCTATCCGTATTTTCTTGGGCATGCCCGGTTATGTATCTAAATGTTTCCCCAGATGTGCACCATTCACAGCCCCACATATACAACAAACTAGAAAGGAAGCTAAGTTCAAATGTGGGTAGGAAGAATACTCATCATGTGGATGGACATAAACGCTGTTGACAACGAATTAGTCTATCTTTTCATCGAGGCATCCGTTATATTATAGTAGCAAAGCATGTCATAGTATCTGACATTATTGAGAGAGAGAGAGAGAGAGAGAGAGAGAGAGAGAGAGAGATCCAAAAACTCAAAGAGAAGATCTTAGATGACCAACAACAAGACAACTACCAGAAATATGATCCCAACAAAAGTTATGAAAAGACTGAAAATACAAAGGGAAATTAAAAAAATAATGCGGAAAAGAAGTATACAACAGAGCACACCTTCGTACTTGAAGACTGTGAAGTATTAAATGATGACAAAATAAATAAATAGACAATTGCTTATGAACCAGCATTAATGGATCAGCAATCGCCGACAGCAGAATTACAGACAGAAGAGACGTAATACATCGATCGCACCAGATGTGTAAAAGATGCTGTGCAGAACCTAGGGGAGGAGCAATGATACGTGGAAAAACTGCTTTAGCAGACCAAAACAATTGGAGAGTGAAGCTGTTTTCAATCAGACTGAACCTGAAGGGACACAACCACGTACAAGAGAGACTACTCCAGAATGTTGTTGTTGTTGTGCTTAACGCCATTTTTCAGCACACGATAGGCTATACATGGCGGCCAGTATTAATGGTGGAGGAAGAAACCGGGAAATCCCCGGAAAGAACCACCGACCCACGAGAAGCTACTGGCAAGCTTTCTCACATATCCACATTCGCCGAATCCTAGACTCGAACCCACGCAGACAGAGGTGAGATGGCAGTGATCCGTAACGGAGAGCGCTTTAGACCACTCGGCCACTCGGGGCGCCCCAGAATGTGTGTGTGTGTGTGTGTGTGTGTGTGAGAGAGAGAGAGAGAGAGAGAGAGAGAGAGAGAGAGAGAGAGAGAGAGAGAGAGAGAGAGAGAGAGATTTGGATTTTTAACGTACCTTTAACAATTTTTCAATCATACTCTGGAATGCACTGTCCAGTACCTTTGTATAGACCCAAAATAACTATTATAAAGGAACACCAGGAACCACACATAGATCCCACATTGACTTAGACATTTCGTTGAATAGACAGTACAAATACATTCTTGTGAAATTAGATAGTTAATTACTATAATTACTAAGACTAGGTAATTACTGAATCATATTATTGTCTTTGTTAGTGAATACAAATCCTCACATCAAAAGATATAATTTGAACCAGGAGAGATTCTAGATGTGGAGGAGGCAGTGAAAATTATTCGGAGGACGTGCAAAGTGATAATTTCTTCTTATTCACAACTAAAGGAGATTATAAAATTCACAGATCTTTGAAGTTACTTGTTATTGAAGAGTATTCATTTCATTGTTCATTATTGTATACTTCTTTTTGTAGTTTGAATGCAAGTAGGGTATGTTGTTAATTCTGTTCAAATTATTAATTAATAAAGTTAATATAACTTAAATAAGTAATAAATGAAATATATAATACATGTTTAGGAAATAAGTGAATTGCATAAGACAGATTTGGCATATTACTAGTAAACTGCTCTTCTGTGTTCACGTTACACACACACACACACACACACACACACACACACACACACACACACACACACACTGTATATGACGTAGTAACAACGATTAATCGAGAAACCGACTGGCGACATATTAGGAACCGAACGTAGTCCTCCAAATTTATAAATGTGTAAAACACTGCAGATCTTTATATCGTGATCAAGTACCGCCTATTACAGGGCGCGTTGTCAGTTCATAGCAATTGGAATTGTATCACCATATATGACAAAAAACCCAAAAACATTCAAATGCTTTGTAACTGAGACGATTAGTGGTTTCTCTTACTAAATATGGGAACCAATCTTATAACTAATATCCAGCTGATGGGAAACAATGCACAAAGAAAGAACATCTGCAAACTCTTATACTTTTATCAAAGATATGGAGCCTTTCCGACTTCGTTTGTTTCTGACATTTAATGCAATGTATATCGTAATTATTCACTTTCAGTGGCGACTACATTTATGTATTGTCATATTCGCGATTCAGTATGTATTGTGATATTTTGACATTTAAACATATATCAGTGCATTATATCGTCACAGAAATCCGATATGCATGAATGAATTACTGCGCCTCTAATATGTCAAGCAAAGTGACAAACTTGTATCTGATATCGGAATAAAAGATAAGTGAAACTTTGTGAAACCGTTCCCTGTCGAAACCGGCCACATCTGCAGACTGGTCAAATATTTTCGTCACCCCGTGACCATTCTAGTACATATAGAACCTCCTTGCCCGGCTCTAGTTAACGGTCAAAATGTTTGGTCTTGATATTGTATTGTTTAGTGAAGTATTACTGTAAAATCCTACATACTGTTAATAAACATATCAAGACTGGCAATAAGCTTTTACGACTAAATGATCTTAAAGTAACAGAAAAGAGCAAAATTCAACAAATAATTAATTTTCTAGAATAAAAAAGAAAAATGTAAAAAGAACTTACAGTATTGGGAATTAAATCCAAAATAGCACTAAAAAAGGTCTATATCAAGCCCTAAAGTAGGCAGTGACAGTATTGAATGATGTTGATTTATCAGGAGCCCTGAAAATTTTGATGTGCTAACAATCTTGATATATCACAATAATATAATCCAGAATATCTTTAAATAAATTCACAATAATCCCAATATTGTGATTTAGTCCAAAAGTATAAATGCGCACTT
This sequence comes from Megalonaias nervosa, assembly GCA_016617855.1. NCBI lineage: Eukaryota > Metazoa > Mollusca > Bivalvia > Unionida > Unionidae > Megalonaias > Megalonaias nervosa. The sequence goes on along the minus strand of JAECUM010022623.1, from coordinate 18,195 downwards.
CATAATTCCAATGAATAATTTAAATAAATACATCCTCTCAAATTATAACTAGACACAAATAAAAGACTGATTCCACTACAGATGGTAAGATAGGAATGAATAATTGTGATGTAAACAATCTCAATATAGCAACCTAAGAGACAATAAGAAGACCAGGATGAGGGTCAGAAGTTCATTTCCACAACATTCTAAGTTGCAAATATGGTCAGGTCTTTTACTTAAATTATAGTAGAGAACATGATTAAATATCAGTTAGACCGGAATTTCCAAGAGGAAAACAAATGTCTTGAACTCAGATCCAAGTAAACATGTTATCAAATTGTTTTCTTTAAAGTTTAGTCTAAGCTTATGGACAGTGTCTGTGTGACTTGGATTTTTTAATGTAGCATTAAAAATTGTTCAGTCATATTGCAACTATGTCTGCAGTGTGGCAGTTTACAGTGATGTCTAGCACTGGGTCATCATGCCGCAGACATATAGCATGATGTCCCACCCAGTCACATTATCTTGACGCCAGGCCCACCAGTCCTAACACTAACCTCTGAATGCTGAGCGCCTAGCAAGGCACCTGCTGGTACCATTTTTATAAGTCTTTGGTATGATTCGGCCGGGGATCGAACCCGCGACCTCCCGCATCCGAGGCGGAAGCTCTAACCACTAGGCCACCGGAGCGGTCACGCTTATGGACAGATGTTAGCTGTGCAATATGGAGTTTACAAAATGACCGTTACAATCTACAATCATGGACACAAAAAAACAAAACAAACATTCACAATAGATATAAATTGCACACCACGGTCCACAAGCCTATTTATTATTTACTTTATAAACAATCCCATTAGTTTAAGTTTGTTGCTCCCAGACATTTTCCAATGGAATTGTCTGAAGTTATCTAAATATATGAACTACTTCCGGCTACGGCTAAATAAAAAATGACAAACGCTAACTATAAATCTGACGCCACCAGAAGCCCACAGTGACAATAGCCGTTCTGACAGCAGGGCCAGTGAATCGACTGTCTGAGAATTGTTAGGTATTTGTCCTTACATCTCAATTTTCCCCTCAACGATGGCAGCAACATCGAATAAGGGCAATCACAGCGACCATTTTAGACGGAATATTTCTGCCTCATCTTTACACAACTGTATTATCAATTTTGATTAATGTATTGCGTCGATTTATGTTGTTGTTGTTGTTGTGGGGTTTTTGTCTGGGTTTTTGTATATTAGTGTATATTTTTTTTCTGACTAGATGATATTACACCCCTTTAAGAAACTTAGTTACGTTCACTGTGGTAAAGTAGCGTGTATTACTGCGCGGCACTTAGGTTTTATTTTTGCATGAACGACATGTAAACTCTTCAATGAAATTTAAACTGAAAGTATGTTTCAGTTGTTTTATTGCTATAACATAATAGAACGATTAATATGCTTGTTCTTAAATATATAATTAAAAGGTTACTGACTGTGTCTTAAAGAAATGTCTGGCCATCGTTCATGTGGCGTAGAATACCCTAGCAATGTCGGTCATTCTGCTCTACATGACCTCGGACCCAAAATGTTTCAGCACCCATTTAATAACCTACACGTGCAGCTTCAAACAAAAACAGCAGATGAGACATACGTTCTACATTGACATTTACAAGTAGAGTTTATCAGAAGAAATCTCTAGCCCATGCGATATTTATAATGATACTTCGTCTCTAAAGACTATATGTTTATCTAGCGACGTCTTTGACAGACATTTGAAGAGGATTTTTTGTTTACGAAATAGTAGCGTTGATAGCACTATGAAGATTATGGTAAATCTATTTATTGGTATTTATGTTTCTGTAGTACCGGCTGTGTATAACAACGTAAGTATTCAAAAATTAGGTCGAGCCAGCTTTGAAATGTATCAAATATTATTAGAAAAAAATCGCTCATTTGAAATTGTGGATATCAATCGGATACATAAAGTCGGTTAAATCGTCAATAGCATGAATTAGAATAGAAATGTGCCGTATTTTAAAACAAATTTACACAAAAAAATAATAAAGACATTTAAATATCCTAAAATACATGAATTTCCTGTCATGTTAACAGAGTATTTTATATTTGTCCTTTTGTTTATCTTTGTATATGGGTTATGATTTTTAGACGAAAGTTTTATTGTTGAATCGTCATTTAAATAGTGGGTCAAAAGGCCCGTGTACAAATAATTACCCGATTTATATGTTTTTTTTATAGACAATAATGATAATGTTTTACTCTAAATATCCAGTATTCCGGTCATTGCAGTTCCCGTGTCAACACAAACCATATGTTAAAAGATCAAAGTCTGTCGGCTCAGATTTAGAATCCAGTGACTATCACAGCATTCCTGATTTCGTAAATTTCCTCATATGATAGTGATTGATTACTAACAATATCTGTATAATTATTCGACTCTTAAACACGCATTTTCGTGTATTTTACCAATGGTTCTACTACACACACACCCCACCCCACCCACCCCACCCATCTCTCTCTCTCTCTCAAGAAGTATGCTAAAAGCGTATGTGTAGGCAAGAAGGCCATACCTAAGTTTGACGATATGTTGCGCAACTTCAACTGGATCATTATAATGGCAATATAATATTATTTTAACGTAAACAATCACAGTAATAATGTATTATACATATATAGATCAATTATGTTGTTGTTGCTGATGATGCCTTTGTTTTGTTGCATTTTTAATTTATATGCCCAAGTGATAACTTCATAGAAAGAATTAAAAGAAAAACCTTAAAAATGCCTTGGCGTGCAAAAGAAGCCTTTGATGATATTAGGTTCTCAAAATAAAGGTTTTCACATTAAGGAAATAAACCAGATGACTGATATGAAGCTCAATAGTCTGTGAATTCTTTCAATGAAGAAAGCTGACATAATGCATAACCACTAACAAAAATACTAAACAAATTACCGAGTTTAAAACTACCTCATAACCGGCACGAATCAATTGCTTATATACCAGAATGTCAATATGTCCTATGAAATGCATCTGTAAAATCAAAGACTGATTGATTTAAATTACATAACTCATTTACTCAACGCACTAAAGGTAAAATTTAGATAACATATTCTAGTTGACAGCCTAACACACTCAATATCAATGTAAACAGACACTAGCCGTCGGTGCTTGGAAATAGTGTGACGTTATCTACAGAATATGGCGGAGAGAAGAAAGACGGGGTATTTGGAGTGCATCTTTCGTTTTCTATGTCTGTATCTGTCTTTATTAGCCAGTCACACTGGTTCAGCATCTGAAGTGAGTTTTGAGCCGGGAAGCTTCGCCGACAACTTCTTGTGGGGAGTGTCAACCGCTGCTTTTCAAACTGAGGGTGCATGGAACGAAGAAGGTAATTTGATTTATTTTGAAATAAAATTAACATAACCTGAATTTAATTTACAATCTCGAGACACGTGAATGTAATTCATAATTACTGACTTTTCGTTAAGACAATATAGTCTGTTTCAAAATGGCACTGAGGGAAATTACTGCAGACGATATTAATATGTATTAAATGATGTTGCGACATCTTGATCTTCATTAAAACTGAGAAATATGAGAGTAGTTTATTATTCAAGTTGTATCATTAATTTTCACAAAAATGAAACTTGGTATCTTTACATAGATTAGGCCTTCGTCATTGCTCCTTTATGGGATACAATATAGCGTACAATATAAATATTCTTCTTCGATAGGATTATCCGTCAGATCGTGAAATAACTTCGGAAGTGGTTGTAGGAATACACATCATTTTTTTGGCGATTCGCCTCTAGCGGAGCACACCAAATATGTTACGACAGCAAAGGTCGACAATGTTCCAATTGTGACTTTGTCTCCTTCCGCCGCCATATTGTTCCATGTAGTTCAGAATATAGTTTTAAATGGCGGAGAATTACATCCACAGGTTGTTTTTTTCGACTTCACGGAAAAGGCAAGGATGTTCCGATTAATTCTTCTTGTGTCGTAGCATAGTGGCTACGTCTAGGATTGTTTGTTTTCGGTTTATTGACATTAGATTTATAACTCTTATCAGTTTTTCCAAACACTATCAGCAAGCAATTCGCACGATAAACAAATTCGACAGTAAATGCTGTAAAAATATTTGTACCTTGAAAGTAATTAAACTAAAAGAATCAATGAGTATTTGGGGAATTAAAAGTTAACAGTTGCATATGATTTCATTAAGGAGACAATTAATAATAGTGAAATCAGACCCATTGCAATTTGTCTTTCTCCCGTCATATCTTTTCAAGGTAATTTTTGTTCACGTTTAATGGATTGTCTTAAGATATAGCACGTTTGCTATGCATTATTCATTGTTTCTATCATTAGTTAGGCACGTGGGATAAAGCACACGGGGTGGGGGTGGATGCAAATTTCATATGGTAATCAAATGACAAAAAAAACATCCATTCGTATGGGGACGGACGAAAAAAACCCACATTCTTTCCCTATGTTTCTCGAAAATGGAAAAATCACAATACAAACCTGGAAAATTAAAGGCTGGTAGGTTGTGCTATGATAATCTACCAAAGCATTAATGTACGGTTAACGACATTGATTTAGTGCATAAAGTCCCTTCTCACCGTTGGATATTATTCTCTCTGATCTTCTTATGTGAGTTTCCATTTCTTTGCCAAACACAGCATTGTTCGTGAGCTTGAAGAAGATTTTCTCAAAGTCTTTGGTTGTCTTCTCTATGGTGGAACTTCTTCAACCAAGCCTGCCGAATCAAAATAACCTGTAAATCTTTGTCAATTTCGGCCCAAATTTGGCCCATGTAGAACATTATATTCATGCAGTGCATAACTAATTTATCTTGCCTTTCAGTGTACATGATATTTGGCTTTGTAGTCTTCTCATTTTCGATACAATCCCTGTCCACAGATACGCGCCGTCTTCATCTGGTATTAACTTTTCTGGAACAAGATGAACGTATTTGAAGTAGTCATGTAAATGCATTTGTATCTCAAAAATCCACCTCCAGTATGTAACAGACACCAGGCTTTACGTGAATCAGCCAGGCAGCTTCTGAGATCCGAAATATGATTTTCGTTTCGATTATTGACCTTCTCCGTCATTTTTTACGATACCATCGACATCTTTGTAGTAATCATTGTTTCCGATGGAATTGAATCTCTATTTGGAATTGTATTTTTATGTTCACTGATTCTTCTTTCCACCGTCAGAAGCATGTAGTAGTCTGTGAAAAATTGCAATTGAACCCCATTCATGTCAAATTGGTATCATGCCACAGACATGAAACACTGTAGCAGTGAATATGTCGCATGACACTAAAGTGTCCTTCTAAGACTTAGCAAGCACTAAGTTCTCCCAAGGTTTTTAATGCAAAATATGACATGATATCGATAGTACTGGTAGTCTTAATAGGTAATGTGAGAATTGTACAACATTGAATTGAACATTTGTTTTGTTCAAAGTGAGGTCTCTTCAAATACTAATGCTGGTGAAATCTCTTGTTGTTTTCAACGAATGTGTCATTACTTACATTAACTGCCAACATGCTAGAGTGGTGAGGCCATGAACTTAAAATTGTCAATAAATCTAATTGTATTTTTAACACCCTTTCACCTTATTTTATTATGAAGCAGTGAACAACACAATCTTTACTGAATGAGATCTATCTTGTATCGTTCTCGACCGATCCGGTGGCCTACACGGTTGGAGTATCCGCCTCATGATGCGAGAGGTCGCGGGTTCGAAACCCGGCCGAGTAAAACCAAAGACTTATAAAAATGGTACTAGCATCTCTGTCACTTGGCGCTCAGCATTAAGAGGTTAGTGTTAGGACCGGCGGGCCAAGTGTCAGGATAATATGACTGGGTGGGACATTATGGTACATGTCTGCGGCGTGACGACCCAGTGCTAGACATCACTATAAACTGCCACACTGCAGACATCGTAGCGATATGACTCTCTCTCTCTCTCTCTCTCTCTCTCTCTCTCTCTCTCTCTCTCTCACACACACACACACACACACGTCGTTCCAGGGGCCGTTCCGTAGCAACTGCTTGATGTAGAGACGGCATTCATAATCAGATAGTTTCTGAATGAACTGCGTGATGAATTTGACATACTGCTATTTCAAATTGCGCCCGTTGTGCGCTGGGTATCTGTACTTTCCAGTCAGTTGACAATGGTCTCTCACCTTAGATACCACTATCTTTTTGTTACGGATGTGAGGGTCATCATTGGAATTGAAAAGAGTTTCAATCTCCTCTATGAATACAATAGTCTTTTTGTTTTCCATTTAACAGTACGCCATTGTTTCTATGTTGGACATGCATGCGCTTATATAGTCAGATTTCAAAATATACCGAATCCAGATGGTTCATGTGAAAGAGAATGTTTGTCTAGGAAATGTCCCTATTAACTGGATCAGTGTTGACTAAAGGGATCAACAAACATTGAAAGTCTTCATTAAAAATGTGGTCACTTTGAGTTTTGAGAGACTGTTTGAATTTGACAACTGAACTTACAGATGGCATAACATTTAGAGTGTCGTTTATATCATAAGATAACCTGTGATCGGCACGTGTTTCACTCGTGCTGAAATGATTGAAGTACTTACTGTGTATGAATATTTGCCCATGATGTTTGGTTACCTGGGAAAACATTAACCATGACAAGTAAAGAAAGTTGTAAATTGTCCAATTCAGTCTTCCCTTCTTTAATCTGGAATGCTTGTGGGCAGGAGAAAATGATTAATCTGTTGTTGTGTTTAACTTTCTCAAGTTTGATGTATGCGAGTAGATGTACCCTTTGTCCTTTTCCTGCATGAGTTTATGTACAATGATCGAGATACTGAATTCGCTTTTAAATTTTCTAATGTTCCTTATTTGCATTGGACACTTATCAATCCATACATTATACATGCTGAAGTCATACTTTTTCTGTTTTTTGTGACTTTATACATGGAGTGTACTTGTTTCCACAGCGTGCAAAACTCACTTGTCATCGTTTTCATCACTGATAGTGACCTTTTATCTTTAACCCACTTTTGTATGTCAATGTATGAGTTTCCAACATATGATTCATATGTATTGATGATCATATAAAGTGAATCAATCCTATAGAACAACTATTTAGTTGCGTCCTCAATATTTTGACATAATTAAGGAGCGAGTTATTCGAAAATGTCGTTCCAAATGTGATGGAACTCGTGTTTTCTTATTATAAACCTGTGTCAAGAGTGATAGAACCTTTATATTTTCTTTGAGTCAAGTCAGTCTATGTTGGTTTCGATATTTTCAGCCTTACTCTGAAATTCACTTGAATCCTTACTGCCAGTGCTAGAGTTTATGATTTGTTTCATATGCATTTCAACCTGCAAAAAAAATGCTTACATCTTGATCGTTGCTGCCAGCATACATGTAAATTTTAACTGTTTCAGACAAGACTTTCTTTTTCCTGACCCCAGCTTCTTTTAATTCTCTGACTCTTTTCTTTCTCTTGCATCGGATTATTTTGTTAAAATTAGTTTCTTTTTTCAGTACATTGTCATTCAGCATTTTTGTATCTATCCCTTTTTTCGTACTTTCTCAATGATTCCTGTTTATCTCGTTCAGTCTGTTAAGTCGGAACTCTTTGTTTTGCCTCTATCATCTTTTCCACTACCTTTCGTCTGTTTCTTTTGGCTCGGCCATCTAGATAGAAACGTTTGGAGAAATCGCTGGGATCTTAACTTTCTTGACTAGAAAGTCTGAATCTGTTTCGAGCAGGCATCTCACGATTCCGAATGCTCCTCTGTGAAAATGCTACATCTTTCACAGCATGGTTCTCGTTAATGATAATTTAGGTATGATAGCCATTGGATTTTCAGAACTAATATAATCTAGTTGTGTATATTTATGCTGGTTTCATTTAATGTATTTGTGTTGCGTTTTCCATTCGAAATATTTAGCATTTAAGTGGCAAACAATTTTTGTTTTGAGCACTACAACTTGATGGATTGAAAAGAATTTTGGGATGATTCTTCCTTACTTGGTTTGCGAATGTTTGTGTATTTCGATCAGGTTGTTTTAGCTTTTTCCATCCCACATGTTGAGGATATGGCTTTGGGGCACTAAAATGTGATGATTTGTTGCCAGTATTTTGAACTGATTTTTCAGTTGTTGATTTATTTATATGGCTTGTTTATATATATGGTTTTCCTTTTACCATCCCAAATATTGTGTGCTTAAGGTGGCAACATATTTTATTTTTGGACACTAAATATGGGTCAAATTTTAATTTTTTTCTGACATCTTGTTTTCAATTATCTCTACAACTTTCAAGTTAAAGTTTCGAGTGAATGACTTCATTTTCTTTATCTCTGTTTTATATATGTCATGTTTTAACTTCATTGCTCTCCGTTTGTCGAAAACATTTCAATGAAACATTGACCTGTTGTGTGGATCCTTGGACCTAATCCGGATATCTTTTTCGCATTCGCATGCCGTGTATTGCCTGATAATGGGGATAACCATATCCATTTCACTCTGTTCGCTTTTCCATCTCAACCACCCGTGGTTGGTTTTTAGGCTTTGCAAACTCTAGCTTGTGACATTTTCTAAACTCAAGTATGCACTTACGAAGTTTCATCTCACTGCTAGTCTAAGCTACTTTAATTATTTGGTTGTCATTATAAACTCAACTATCTATTCATTTTCAAGTTTTTAATGTCGTGTTTTATAATAAAGACAGCTGTCATTTGACAAAACACATAGGAGTGAAAAATTGCCTTTTAGTCCATCCGCCTATCGGATGGAATTGATATTTTTTATTTAGCTATGATAGGAATTCCTAATCCCTGGCGTGGAACTTAAACTTGCCGAACGAATTCTATTCATTTCTTTTATAGTCAGGGGACTTGAAGTGCCGAATATGCGAGTTAAAAAGTGTGTCAGATCAAATTTTTATGATTAAGGATGCAATTTTTCAAGATTGTAAGTTTAACAAAGAGATAAGATCATATATATATATATATATATATATATATATATATATATATATATATATATATATATATATATATATATATGTGCAATAAACTGACAACGAACAGTGCAAAACTAGTATCTAACTAGCCTGAGCGCTTTCGACTCTTAATGAATCTTTTTCAAAGGCATATACAAAACATAGACAAAACAAACAAATAAAACACAAAAACCGTTGTGTTTGCAAAACTTTACATGGCTGTTTCTACAGGAATTAAACATTTAAATGTATTATGTCTCAATCAGCCTATATCAACTTGTTGCGGATACTGGAAAATATTTGTATTAACCTAGAATGTCCAATTACTTTTTTTTCTAAATATGGGTTGGTCGCAGCTTATATTTTCCTTTGATTTATTTGTTGGCTGCAAGGCAAAATCGGCTTTGAGTCTTCGTCGGCGGCTAAACTATTCGGTGTCCTTTTTTAGCTTCCCTCTGTCGTATGTCTTTGGACGGGGACAAAAACTCAAACCCTTCGATAAAAGTTTCATTTCTGCCTCCGTAAGTTCTAACTTTGAGATGTTGACCACTGTGTTAGTAACAGTTGAATTAATGTTTTGTACAGAGTGCTTACGATTCTTCCTTTTACGGCATTTTTCTTCTTACGGTTGTTTTTAGAAGAAATTTTGTCAATTGAAGTTTCGTCACAACAGTGATTTAGTGGTAGATCATGATTTCTAAGTTTTCTTTCTCTGACTTTGTATAGTTTTGTAGAGAGTCTTTGTTGATCCTTATTTAATTTAGAGTAAAACGTTTGCAATTGTTCCTCTGTGGAAACTGAATTCAGCTGCTGTCTTAGTTTTTCGATGGTTGCTGATTTGACTATATATTGATGATTTAAGTTTTCACCAAGTAGGGCTGTGAGTTTCATGGACATTTTCTAGCACAATGACTAGAGAAAAACTAAACATACATGGTCCAAACAAAACGTGCAAAACAGATAATGTAATTTATCTCATCACATGTAAGATCTGCAGCCTTCAGTATGTCGGAGAAACTGAAAAGCTACACAAAAGGATCAACCTTCATAGATCTGATTGGATGACAAAGAAGCTGTCCAGAAGCCCGGTCGCAGAACACTTATCCTCCCCTGGCCACCCTTTCAGTGATATAACACTTAGAACAATTGCTAACAACCCCAACTGGAGTTCCGAAACAGGAAAGAAAAGGAATCTTGCTGGATACGCCGCCTTGAAACATTGAAACCAAGCGGTTTAAACCAAGAAGACTAGAAAAAGACAGCCGTGCACAAGTGGAATTATCTTTTGCAGCCGACACATTTTCTTTTAAAATTTTTTCTAAATTTGCTTAATAGCCTTCAATCACTACTATAAGAATGAAATATCCGGGATATAATTTGCGCTTACATAAATGTACATAAAGTAACAGATGTCGTTATGGCTCATCGATTTCTAGGTTAATACAAATATTTTCCAGTATCAGCAACAAGTTGATGTAGGCTGGTTGAGACATAATACATTTAAATGTTTAATTCCTGTAGAAACAGCCATGTAAAGTTTTGCAAACACAACGGTTTTTATGTTTTATTTGTTTGTTTTGTATATGCCTTTGGAAAAGATTCATTAAGAGTCAAAAGCGCTCAGGCTTGTTAGATACTGGTTTTGCACTGTTCGTTGTCAGTTTATTGCATTTATCTCAATCAATCCCTGACACACGTGATCCCTTACTGGATCCAGTGCGCTTGGAAGGACTGTTATTCGCCATATGATTTGTATTCTTTATATATATATATATATATATATATATATATATATATATATATATATATATATATATATATATATATATATATATATATATTCAGAAGTGTAAGGGGGAGTTTTTTTCTGCAGAATCCAGTCAAGTCGTATAGTTGTAAATGAAAAGACCTGTTGTTGATGGCTGTAAGTGTTTCTTTGTTGTTGTTATTTTTTTCCACAGGGAAAGGCGCCAGCATATGGGATACATTTGTCCACAACCAAAGTGTGGAGTATAGAGGGCAGAATGCCGATGTCAGTAGTGATACATACCACCACTATAGAGACGATATCAAACTTCTTAAGCAACTCGGGGTTGGTATGGAATGTGTCAAGAAGAGTTTAATCACACAAATGTTAACCTTTAGAAACTACAATAATTGATTAACAAAACTGGTCTTAGGTCACTGTACAACATACAAATAAATCGCTTTGAAACATTTAATTGAAAGCAATTCTGAAGAACTTTATGAAGCATTTTATTTCAACTCGACGCCAAATAAAGAAAACAAGAACAGTAATAATCAAGGAAAAAAGACAAAGAACTATACTACAATGCACATTGCGGTTTTAAAATTTAGTAACATTTCATTGTCTCCACGACAAATAATGACAAATGCTGATAGTCTTACTGCATTTTCTACTTTTTGTAAATCAACTTATGTAACAAAATGTTTGCGAAACAGATTGTTGTTCATTTTTATGTTTCACTCATTTTCCCTTTCATAACTTTTACAGGTTGGCGCTTATCGTTTCTCAGTTTCATGGCCACGGGTCCTACCAAACGGTACACTAGCTAGCATGAACATGTCAGGTCTTCAGTTCTACAAGAACCTTGTGACCGAGCTAAAGGCTGTTAACATCAAGCCTGTGGTTACGTTACATCACTGGGATCTGCCGCAAGCATTGCAGGACCACGGCGGTTGGGAAAACGAAACAACTGTGTTCCTATTCACAGAATATGCCAGCCTGATATTCGGAGAACTTGGCGAACAGGTTAGCAAAAGGCAACATACGGAGGAAACTCTGTGTCACATACATTCATTATTACTTTGCCAAGACAAAATAATCAAAGAATTATGTCAAAAACTTGAATTTTATCACTCAGATGTTGTAAATTCATTTATTTTCATGTTTGTCCAATTTCTTGACTAAGTTAAAATGACATTTTTGCAGGAACATAATTCGTGAAACAGATCTACTTTCTTCATTGATGAATAATATTTCGTTGGGTCTTTAAATTCCAAGTTCCCAAAAATAAAATTCACAAAAACCAATAAAACACGAAAAAATAAATTCAGAATTTTTAAAATGATGATAATACACAGAAAATTTTAAAAATTAAACTTCCAAAAATATTTACAACGTTTTGATGTTTTGATTCACAAAGTTAACTGTTTCTTATAGTTTTCGTTTATAACAGTCATACAGTAATTTTTGTGGATTTTATTGAGTTGCTTGAGAGAGGACGAACAATTTATTTTGTAACTTCAAGTGTGCTGAAGTTTCACTAACTATGGAATGACAGCAGTCTGTTACACTAAAGGCATTGTAGGATTCTGTCTACATAATGGTCTATGCCATTGTGTTTTCGTATATGTTGAGATGTGTTTGTGTCTCCCTGTATGCTCAGATTGGATGGTTTTCTTCTTTACATTTCTATGGCGGTATTAAACTTCCCTCATGTCAACATGACTAAACGTTTGCAGTGTGTTGAAACGATTATATAGAGATGACATATGGTAAATCAACAAACATATATCAATTTGTCTTCATGTCTACATAATCACACCCTTACAATCAGTAATTCGTTTTGTCGACGTGAAAGAAGTCATTTTACTTAAGTATCCTGTCAAAATATCTCGTAAAGGCTGAAGCCAAATACATACATACATTTCCCTTACTATTTTGCAACCTTAGGTGAAGATGTGGATCACCATTGACCAGCCACAAGATGTCGCGCTATTCGGATATGGGTATGGCAGTATGGCCCCGGGAGTGCAAGGACCGGGAACAAGAGTGTACAAGGTTGCACACAATCTCCTCAGTGCGCATATCAAAACCTACCGGATGTATCAGGCAGAATTTAAAACCTTGCATAAAGGTAATCCACTTAACAACCATAGCTGCCTTAGACCAGAACCGTTCAATATTGCAGTCAAATGGTTAAAGTGGGCACAAATATTACAATTTTTAAAATTTGCCTCGTGATATAAACATATATTTTTGAAAATTCGATTAAAATATTATTATCAGGCGCGGCCCGTACATACTGGCAAACTAGGTGGTTGCCTAGTGAGCCAAATTAAACGGGGCGCCAAATTTGAGGAGTAATTATTGGGGTGGGGGATGTCGCAGATTACATTTTTCGCATAGGTCGCAATTTCCTGGCTGCTATGATATGATGATGATGATGATGATGATGATGATGATGATGATGATGATAATTAGTAGTATTATTATTGAAGTTAATAATTGAATTTATAACGTTTGTGACTTTCATATTACAAGAGGAGTAAAGAATTTTAAATCAGCAATGGGGCATCGACATCAACCTTTTGAGAGATGGCGGAAGTATTATTGCATACATACATGTACTTTGGGAGTCTGCAACAAATGGAAACATTTTGGGCATTTTCTAAAGACAAGTGCCCAAGGTGAAACTATATTTAGAATTATGCAGCCATTTTACCCGCATAATTATTGCTATATTTGACAGTTCACGTTAGCTATTTTCAAAAATAGTATTTGCCGCGGACTATAATGTAAAATGTAAAAGGTAAAATTTCTCTTCCATAAATAATTTTATGGTACTTTAATTGGTTCTACGGGAATTTTGAAATAAGAGAAGAAACATTTCTTCTTTTTTTTGGCGGGGGGGGGGGGAGATGCCATCCCTGAAACAATATATTTATCCTACCCTTTATTTTTGGGGGAGCCGTTGGCAATTAGAAAACCGTTTAGTCGACATATATGTCATAGATTTGTTACCTATATTACCTGTTTAAAAATTAATAATATCTTAGGAGCAAGGAGCACATAATGGCTATGTCGTATAACTTATTGTAATAAAGAGGAAAACATTTGTTGGAACAAAACAAATTAATCACGAAAATGTTTAAAAGCGTCTAAAAAGTAAAAAAACTTGGGATTATTTTTTAAATTTTTATTTATACTTTTTTGGTCCACGTATATTTGGTCATAATTACTTATTAGCAATGGAGTTAAGATTGATGTCATGCATTATATCATGAATGTTGGTTTCAGTTGACACTTCGTACTTTCATGATAGACTATTTTTAGGTATCATTGGCATGGCGATGAGTGTCGATTGGATGGAACCGAAGACCGAATCGCAAAATGACAAGGACGCTGCAGAGCGCGCTCTTAGGTTCCATCTGGGCTGGTTCTTGCAACCGTTGTTAGGAGGTGATTACCCTGAGGTGATGAAGACTTTCATTTCAAGAAAGAGCAATCTGCAAAGCTTCAATGGATCAAGACTTCCGGCCTTCTCTGAGTCGGAGAACAAAACTAGCAATGGTATGACAATAGGCACACAATTAGACTAGGTGAATGCGTGGTGACGTGTATTTTGATTTGGTTTTTTTTTTTCGTTTGTTTGTTTGTTGCTCTTTGTTTATGTATTGTGTTGCTTTTTCTGTTTTAAATGGGATTGTTGGCGGATGGTCTTTGTTTTATGGGTTGTTTCTTTATTTGTTTGATTTATTGTTGGTTTGTTTCTTTTTGTTATTATTTTTATATCTCTTTGTTATCTTTCCAATTTGCTAGGTTTCTATACTGTGTGATGACAAGCTTAGATGCAAGCCTTCTTAAACTGTTTTGGCACTGTAATGGCCGCATAGCATATGTCATTTAAGAACGGGATATTCTCATTTTGGGTAATTGTTGTAAAACATTATTTTTAACGGCAGCTTAGAAAATTGTTTGAATACAGCATTCGGACATTTCCGGCTACTATCAGTAGGGATGCTCATTATTATGGTCACCTGCAGTATCCGGTTGTCGTTTTTTCAGGTACTTTAGACTTTATAGGAATCACATACAGCAAGACATTGAAGGTGGCCTATAAGGACAGGGGAAAGGTATCAGATTATGAAGCCGACCAGGACATTGAAATATCCGCTGATCAAAGGTATGATAATAATAATGATAATAATAATAATAATAATAATAATAATAATAATAGAATTGTTGGTTTTTTTTTTTTTTTTTTTTTGTGTCCAAATTTCATTCTCACAGAAGAAATAGCATTAGCAGTGCCAGCAACGGTAGTGGAGGTAACAGCACTTGGTTCATTGGTAGTCATCACTATCTCGCCGTCGTCTTGCTTATTATCATCACCATGGTCGTCGTCCTTATTACCAGCAGTTTCAACAACAGCAAACTAATCATTACTTTAGTATTATCACAAACAATGCATTTTTCTTTATCAAGCGCAGTATCACAGTCTTCCGAGGGTTTAAGAAAGTTGATGCAATGGATAAAAAAGGAGTACAGTAATCCGGAGCTGTACGTGACGGCAGGCGGGTATTCTGACTGTGGAAATATATATGATCAGGATAGGATACAGTATCTCAAGGAACATATCAATGAGGTGCTGAAAGGTAATTTTTTTGTCTTGTTGTAAAAATTATTTCAATTCTCTCTATCTGTCTGTTTGTCTTTTCTCTGTCTGTCTGTCTGTCTGTCTGTCTGTCTGTCTGTCTCTCTCTCTCTCTCTCTCTCTCTCTCTCTATATATATATATATATATATATATATATATATATATATATATATATATATATATATATATATATATATAACAAAATACAATGTAGTTCTTTTTATTATGGACACATTTTTGTTATGTGTAACGAATGATCTCCGTCTTACCCAACACAGCTTCATCGGGCTTGTAGTTGTTTCACTGACATGAATCGCATCACAAGTTTTCAAATCAAATTACAGAGGTTCTAATCAGTATTATAAACTGTTATTGTGTACACATGAGAGAGAGGCGGGGGGGGGGGCTTTTGCTTTTTCGCATCATTTCAAACAAGAACACATTCACACAGTAACAATAAATTTACGATTTCCACTCATCGTTATATGTGCGCAATATAATATTGTTATTCATAATAAATATTTCAGCAATAAAATATGACAACTGTAGGGTGGGCGGTTATTTTGCCTTGTCGTTCCTGGACGGGTTTGACTGGTTGCATGGTTACCAACGGAAGTCAGGACTTTACCATGTAGACTTTGAGGACTCAGCCAAGCGTAGGACAGAGAAGGCATCCGCGCGATACTTCCGGGAACTGATAAGACATAACGATTTTAGCTGGACCTATCCGGCGCATTTTGTAGATAAAGGTAAGCAACTGTTCGTTTAAACATTGTTATTTAAAATAAAAACGAAAACATATTAGTATATTCTAAAAGGTTTTGTCCGAGTTAGATAGGTCGACAGAATAATTTGATAATATACTCGAATAATGTTCAGAAAGTAGAATCTGATGCCTCCTGGCGATGCAATTGTTTAACAGAAAATATATTGGAAGGAAAGCATTTCGGTTTTATAATTATTACGACACTGTATAAGGTTTAAGTACACGCCATTTTTGCTATCCAACCTCGTACGTTCATATTTTGTCATATGTAGTATGTTTCCTAATCTTTCGGCAGTAATCAGAGAGAAAGATGACTTCCTGGTAGACAGATTTCCGGCTGACTTCCGTTGGGGCGTGGCTACCGCCGCCTACCAGATAGAAGGAGGATGGAATGAGGACGGTATGTAAAATAACTTGCTGCCGCTTCATAGGTATCTTGCAGATCTCAAAATATAATACCACTTACAATACAAATAAATTCGTTGGACTCGGGTGGAGAATACGCCACGAAAAACTTTTTGATGAAGGGTATTTTGTAGAAACGAATCTTCATATTCGGGAAGATGCGTTTGTTTGATTCAGATGAACAGAACATTCTAATGCAGAGGATCATGATAAAATAGATTCCACTGCATTCATGTCATTAACTAGTACAATGTTTCATTTAATTAGTTGAAACAACGTATATTTTCAAAAAGTTTCACAATATATTAATGAATTAAGTTTGTGTGTGTGTGTGTGTGTGTGTGTGTGTGTGTATATATATATATATATATATATATATATATATATATATATATATATATATATATATATATATATATATATATATAAAGAGAGAGAGAGAGGACGTATTTGTAGTGTTTATTCGAAAAATATTTAACACATTCAGTTGCATATTGGAAGTATAAGTAATATTGTAGTAAATAATAATCAATAAATAAGGCTTATTGCATTTTGCTGGAGCTTGCATGCCATTGGAATACAGGCAGTTCCTCAGTGATGTTTACGGATTCTCTGTCGTGCCTTATATATTAGTCTTTTCCCACTCTACTCAATGCACAATACATAGGATGTGATCCAGTACCAGAATATATCTTGTTTTATAGAAAAATATGAGTGTTATTGGGAGTTGATGATGTTTTAGTAAACTTCTTTGATGAATTTTAAATTTACAATTGTTCAAGAGATGCTTTCATACGATGGTGTTTTCAAACGGTTTTAACGCTTTTTTATATGGTTTGTATAAGGAGCAGAACGAGGATGTTTGATGTTTGAACCGATGTTATCCTGTAGACTGCTTCAGAACTGTGACTGTTTATCTACCTATTTACACGCATAAGCTAAGATTCCATACAGTTACAAAAATAAATCTCACTTATGTAATGTGTTTTAGTTCATTTTTGAGTTAGCTAAAAGTATCACAATTCGAGATTAGATCCTTGTTGCCTAAATGATATCTTAACAAGTCATACCTTGAAAACCTTGAAGATCTAAAGGCATGACTTAGGTCCATAATTTGCAGGTAAAGGACCAAGTATATGGGACACTTTTGCCCACAACGGACGACTGGCTAATGGCGACACGGGCGACGTTGCGTGTGATAGCTACCATAAATTCAAAGAAGACGTTCAAAATGTCAAAGCGCTGGGGGTAAATATTTTTAAACAAATTTGAAAAAAAAAAAAAATCACAGACCTCCTAATATGTAAGTTAACATTAATTTCTGCACAAACATTAATCATATTTTTGCATGTGATTTACCAAGCCGAATAAGTACTTCTCATAATCGTATCTACTCACGTGAAAAAGAACCTGGAGCTGGGCTCATCTTGAAAGATGAAAAAAAAAAAAAAAAAGGTGGTCAAAGTACATGTAGTACTTCTACATAAAATTGATTGTACTACTCTCATGTCTGCATAGTGAAGAACTATTTTCCTTTTTGAAATACGGATTTTTATATATGTCAGAAATAATGACTTGAATATATATATATATATATATATATATATATATA
>JAECUM010022622.1:0-27667 GCA_016617855.1 Megalonaias nervosa | reverse complement strand
TGAACATTTTTGTTGATATTTCTTTTACTTCATCATATTTGTGGTAATCTAGTTTGATTTTCGGAAAATTATGCTACGATACAAATTTGTGAATTGAACCATCTCTGATGGATATTGTTCAGACCACACCGAATAAAGGAACGAGCATCCACCTATTCATAAAACACTGTATTTAATAACATTACATTTCATAATTTTAGTAATTTAATAATTAATAATAATAGAATTTAATAATCTTCATCGGTTAAAATAGACTATTTCCAATCACTCTTTTCTTTACATATCTTAAAGGGCCTTCTGGCCACATTGTCAATCAGGAAATGATCTATCTGCTTTTTATGTTTTAGTACCTCACTGTCAACATCTTGCAATGTCGTGAATCAATTCCCAAAAGCAGTAACAAGAACAAAAACAAATAAGTCCAATAAATAATATTATCTACGTCTTTCTCATAGATCACGAAGGCAGAATGGACAATAACAAGATAATTTATTAAATTCTATGTCTGATAGTGGTTGTCGGGGCATAACATACTCCTTGCAATATTTGTATGATTAGGGTACCAACCACACCAACCTTACAGATGAACATATTTAATACCTCTCCAGGGACCGATAGATATGCTTCATGGTCCAACAGCCTGTGGTGTGGCGAGGAAAAAGTGACCGCTGGAGTATAACATGCTTCATCGTCATATCCTAGTGGTTGTGGCAGGTGTTAAACACTAGTAACCAAGCTATTGTTTGTTACGCTCAGTTTGTTGATTTCTTCAACTGATACAGGCTCGCTGATAAGTCAGATCAAATTGCAAAGACTAAGACTCAAGGCCCATTTTGCCTTGCAGCCAACAAATAAATCAAGAGGAAAATATAAGCTGCGTCCAACCCATATTTAGAAAGAAAAGTAATTGGACCCCACCAAAAAGTTCAATTCCAAATCTAGAAGCCTATATCAACTCAGTTGAAAACGACACTTCCAGACACATCAACCATACTAACAGATACTCTAATTTGACAAAAGAAGAAACAGCAGAAATCTCCAACTCAAACCACGTTTTCTGGACACAAGAACCAGACTGGCAGAAAACAAACTCCATACAGACATCTACTCGAAACCAACCGACAAACACCAGTATCTCCTCCCAACCAGCTGTCATCCAAAACACTGCATTAGGAACTTTCCATATAGTCAGGCACTGAGGATACGCAGAATATGCTCCGACGATGAAACAATCCTAAAAAGGTCTGAAGAGCTATCTAAACATTTAATTTACCGAGACTACGACAAAGACCTGATTCCGGAGGCAACCCAAAGGGCTAAACAAACAAACCGCGATGACCTACTAAAATATGGAAAGAAGGAAAAGGCTGATAGGATACCATTTATCCTGACCTACCATCCAGACAACCCCAAAGTAGGTAAAAATCATTGCGAAACACTGGCCCATCGTGGAATCATCAGACGCACTAAAGTTAATCTTTCCGAACAAACCTGTAGTAGCCTACCGGAGACCAAAAAACCTCAAGAACATCCTAGTCAGGGCGAAGCTAACGCCAATTACTAATCAAGACCACCCTAGTCAATCTAGCCCCTGTGGCGATAAAAGATGCAAAACCTGTCAACATATGATAGAGACCAAGACATTTTCTCGCACAGTGACTAGAGAAAAACTAAACATACATGGTCCAAACAAAACGAGCAAAACAGAGAATGTAATTTATCTCATCACATGTAAGATCTGTAGCCTTCAGAATGTCGGAGAAACTGAAAAGCTACACAAAAGGATCAACCTTCATATACCTGATTGGATGACAAATAAGCTGTACAGAAGCCCGGTCGCAGAACACTTCTCCTCCCCTGGATATAATTTGCGCTTACATAAATGTACATAAAATCACAGATGTCGTTATGGCTCATCGATTTCTAGGTCAATACAAATATTTTCCAGTATCCGCAACAAGTTGATATAAACTAGTTGAAACATAATAAATTTAAAGGTTTAATTCCTGTAGAAACAGCCATGTAAAGTTTTGCGAACACTACGGTTTTTCTGTTTTATTTGTTTGTCTTGTCTATTTTTTGTATATGCCTTTCAAAAAGACTCATTTAGAGTCGAAAGCGCTCAGGCTAGTTAGATACTAGTTTTTCACTTTTCGTTGTCAGTTTACTGCATATATATATATATATATATATATATATAGAGAGAGAGAGAGAGAGAGAGAGAGAGAGAGAGAGAGAGAGAGAGAGAGGATCGTTCAGAAAAGTGAGAAACATACAAGATGAAATGTAGTGTCTCATTCCAAATTCAATCATGTCCATTTCATATCAATTTGTCTGGCTAACGCAACACGAAACCCTTTCCTACTGGACAAAACTCTGATGTATTTACTTTTGAACTACTGAGCAAAGAAAGATTTTCTTCTCACTGCTGATGCGACCTATAGGATACACGGTAATGATTCATTTTTTCTTATTAAAATAAACCCGTGGAAACACGATAATTTTAAGAATTAAATATTGTTCGGTTTCTAAACACTGAGGACCAAACGTATATATCGCAGCAAAGAACTATCCTTGCTGTGTGCTTATGTCATTAGGGGGAAAATAAACCCAAAACATCACAGATTCCCCTCCTAAGGAACAAACTCCTACTTTCATTATTGGAGTTAATAAACTAAGCATTTAAACAGTTGACAGTGTATCAAGAGAACTTTTCTCCATATCATTTCAATTATTGACAGGATCAGCTTTTAGAAAGATAATCTGACTTCAGTTGTACATCTCATTAACAACCAATCATTGCCTCCCAAATCCGTATATCCTCTATTTTATATTCACTCATTTCTAGACTGGTTCTAATCTTTGTATAATTAGTACCGTGAGTCCTATATATTGTCAGGTGTGATGCACATATATATCTGTTAAAGACCGTACCCCATAATGCAAGTTCTTGGGTTGTTTTTTTTTTTTTTTAATGCATCGTGTGTGCTTTATTTCAGGACTTTACAAACCTTGCGGTTTAATAAAATATTTCCGCGTTATCAGCTATTGTGTTTAAAACAAACAAGCACTTTCTTCCCTAGGTGAAGTTTGGTAGTCTAAATGGAATCATTATGTATTCTAAATTTATCATTCCTTATAAATAAGTCAGCCTCGTAAATAAGCTGCCCAATATATGTTATTCATATATTGTATGCATACAAGTAAATGTGGAGAGAAAATGGGAATGTCTTCATAGAGGAAATATGAACATCCTCAACAGTATGAACAAATTTTCTTTGTGTGAGTGATTTGGAATTTTAAGGTAGCTTGAATAATTTTTCAGTCATATCGCTAAGGAGTATGCAGTTTATAGTGACGTCCTGCATTGGGACATCATGCCGCAGACATGAAGCATCATGCCCCAACCAGTCACATTATCCTGGCACGAGGCCGACCAGTCTTAACACTAACCTCTTAATGCTGAGCGCCTAGAGAGGCAGCAGCTAGTAGCAAAAAGAACCCCCAAAACCGCGGCTTAAATTACGATATATATATATATATATATATATATATATATATATATATATATATATATATATATATATATATATAAGTTGGTTATATATATATATATATATATGATATTAGTGAAACTGATACCGAATAATTTGTCCCTTACAAAAACATGGGCAGGAAAATCCAGTTTTGGATGCAGTAAGTGAAATTCTTCAGTGAGAAATTTATTCGAAGGGCTTCGATCATGTTTTCAAATACGGTGTATATGATCTGCCTTGCGTTAAATAAAGATCGAAAAATTCCTTGCGAATTTTTGACAGTATTGTTAGCAACTTTAGAAAGGCTACAAAATCTAGAAGAAGAATCTGAAAGGAAGGCTGAAACGAGAATGCATATTGAAATACTGAATGAACGTCTGTACCAAGAAAAAGGTACACAAAGAGTAAATCAAGGGGGTTATAAAAAGTCGTTAAGTCGACTCTCTTCAAGGTTTGTTCTTAAAATTCATTTGACAGTTAAATGGTTTTCCATATGCGACCCAACACATATTTGGTCATGGGTGGTCCAAATAAGCCAGGGAAACATGCAGTTGGTTTAAGGCGGGTTCTGCCTTTAATAATCTACAGGGGTGGATCCAAGGGTAGGGGAAGCAAGCAGTCCCCCAATCCCCCTTCCCCTAACAACAATTAGCTCAAAATAACCGAATGTTTCATAGAGTAACTTACCTTTATAGTTAGCTGTTTAAAAGCATGCCCTGGACACGCTTAAAATATCTGCACTTCCGAAGGCTTTACTTCCTGGGCCCCACTTGGGATTCCACCCCACAGGCCCCAAAGACCCTTGCCTACTTGTTTACTCATCGCCTATACGATATTCGTGGATCCTCTTTTTTGTCCTCTAGTGTCATTACTTCCTGTTCTAAGACTGTTGACTTTCATTTGCCTGATCTGAATTAATATAAAGATAACTAATTAAGAATTAATATTTTGATGAAATTAATTATGCGTGTATATTTTTGTTATTAAAATTCAACCAGCACCTAGAAGTTATGATACTGACATGGATGTTTTGCATGGAATGACCTTTAAGTTTTGGACGAATTCAGCAAACCGTCATGGTTGCTCAACAATCAATGCTTGCAAAGATGTACACACCTGACAAGTGTAACATAATCCAAGAACTCGGAAAGCCTATAAGAGACTATCTAGATTTGAAGGCCTATAACAGAGACCATCTAAGTTTGAAGGCCTATAACAGAGACTATCTAGGTTTGAAGGACTATAACAGAGACCATCTCGGTTTGAAAGCTTATAACAGAGACTATCTAGGTTTGAAGGATTATAACAGAGACTATCTAGGTTTGAAGGATTATAACAGAGACTATCTAGGTTTGAAGGATTATAACAGAGACCATCTAGGTTTGAAGGATTATAACAGAGACTATCTAGGTTTGAAGGACTATAACAGGGATTATCTAGGTTTGAAGGACTATAACAGAGACTGTCTAGGTTGGAAGGATTATAACAGAGACTATCTAGGTTTGAAGGATTATAACAGAGACTATCTAGGTTTGAAGGATTATAACAGAGACTATCTAGGTTTGAAGGCCTATAACAGAGACTATCTAGGTTTGAAGGATTATAACAGAGACTATCTAGGTTTGAAGGATTCTAACAGAGACTATCTAGGTTTGAAGGATTATAACAGAGACCATCTAGGTTTGAAAGCTTGTAACAGAGACCATCTAGGTTTGAATAGGTTTGAAGGATTATAACAGAGATTATCTACGTTTGAAGGATTATAACAGAGATTATCTAGGTTTGAAGGACTATAACAGAGACTATCTAGGTTTGAAGGATTATAACAGAGACTATCTAGGTTTGAAGGATTATAACAGAGGACTATCTAGGTTTGAAGGATTATAACAGAGACTATCTAGGTTGAAGGACTACAACACAGACTATCTAGGTTTGAAGGACTATAACAGAGACTATCTAGGTTTGAAAGCTTATAACAGAGACTATCTAGGTTTGAAGGACTATAACAGAGACTATCTAGGTTTGAAGGCCTATAACAGAGATTATCTAGGTTTGAAGGATTATAACAGAGACTATCTAGGTTTGAAGGCCTATAACAGAGACTATCTAGGTTTGGAGGACTCTAACAGAGACTATCTAGGTTTGAAGGATTATAACAGAGATTATTTAGGTTTGAATGATTATAACAGAGATTATCTAGGTTACACAATTTTATTAAAAACAGACTAAAAATAACCTGTATTCTAAAAACGCAACATGTTATCAGTATACATGTCCAAGTATTTACAGTAACAGTGAAATCTGAAATGAAAAAAAAAAAATATTCTTAAAGTTATATTCCTTCGGGGGGAAAACTGCAAATTGAGCTCGTTTCATTACATGAAATATGTACGAGAGAGAGAGAGAGAGAGAGAGAGAGAGAGAGAGAGAGAGAGAGAGAGAGAATATTTCATTGGCATATTGATATAATGATTTCTAATCAAGGAAACAGAAATATGGTATGTTACCTTCCCTCTCGCAGTAGCGGCCTTAAGGAGGTGAGAATGGTGCGATCGCTAGGGGAGGTGGCCGAAAAATGTTTACATTTATTCTTACGAAATCTGCCTTTTAAATTTTAAATGTTCTCTGTTTAATGTTCAAAATAAAGATGATTCTTTTGCAGTTAAAACAACTCAGTGTTTTTCTATGAATATTTCACATAATTTCTTCAGTGATATAAAAGTTTGATTTCGGAGTCCCATTGTCTTCATTTCGTACCGCAGCCGTACACCAATAAAACCGCCTCTGGAGAGAGAGAGAGAGAGAGAGAGAGAGAGAGAGAGCACCCAGGATGGTTTCCAGTGTGCCTTTCTTTTTTGTATGGGTATCATGATATCAATAAACTAGCGATAATTTCAGCGCGTCACAAACAACATGACAGCCCAACCAAAACTTAGCTGGAGGGTTGTCATATCAAAGTGTAATGCACGTGCTCTTACTGTCCCAGTGTTGCTATCAGATGATTTGTTTCCAGCCTAAAACCTGATCTGACAAAAAAAATCTAAAAACCAAACAGAATCGTCTGAACACAGCTCACCTACACTCTGAGGAAAGCAATTCTGGTTTTCAGAACCCCTTTATTCCGCAACACCGATGGTTTCCCAAAATGAACTGAAAAATACGACAGAGACTAAAACGATTTGGGTGGTGAGACAGACGTGCTAAATTACTATGATCAGCCCTGATATTGGACCTCCGATGTCATTGCATGTATGTTGCGAGATTTGTGTAGTCATTTGACTAACAATGCAAACGGCAAGTTCCAGGTTAAATTACATCAACGCTGTCATTTCGTCTCATCTGTCAGCGAATTCAAGTCATAACGAATGCTATACTCGTAATTTCTGAGAAAATAAAATATAATCATATCGATTTCATGCAGGTGTGTCTCGATCAAAAGGTTCTTCAAGTTTGCTAGGCTGGCTTGTAAACGGCTACCCTATGCCGACACTGCATGGTGTCGGCGAATTCCAACTTTTCGATAGGCTATGGATTCTGACCCTACACCACAACATAATTGTCCAAATATCAAAAATGGGGTGTCTAGGGTCAGAGGAACTCGGATTATCCGTCGGTCTGTCCGGGGACTAAATAATGAACCATAAAACACAATTCAGAATTAAATTATAACCTGAGACACAAGCTCTCCCTCGCTGGGAAACCAGTGTTCACCTTGCTCATCAAAATCCAAATTACCATTTTTGAACCCATAACAAGTGGTGAACCCTTCTCTGTCGACTTACTGACTTCAAAGATGTTGAAATGCCAGTTATATTGAGTCTACAGCAGATGATTAATTAGAATATGCGATTATTTAGACATTTCGGTCACTATATGAATAGTTTTTCGTTTTGTGCTATGATTATGCTACCACTGTGATAATTTATTGCATCTCTCAAATTTCATCCCAAATTTGGAAAATGGTTGCTCATTAAATGTATTCAAATCTCTTGTGCTGGTAATCAGGGTCTCTTATACACCTGATTGTCTCCGTCATCTTAACCGGTTGGACAGCTTCCCAACAGGGAAGGCTCCTTGAAGAAATGTATGATTAAATATAAATTTTGATCTTAAAAGGTCTCTGTCACGAATTTCTTATCTGTTCCATTTGAAAACAAGCATTCTCCGGATATCCGTTTCAGACTGATTGCAACTGTTTGTAGTCTGACCAAAGCACCAAACCTTCATGCGAATCTGGGGGAAAACACCGTGTATCTTACTTTATATAGCACTAAAGCTAACCAAAGGCAAAGACCCGACTTAATATTATTTGCCTTTTATTTTCCTTTTATATGATAAAAACATTTCTCTAATTTAAATAATTTAAGAGCCTAATTTCGAAATTTGACGTCCTAATTTGGGTGGAAAATGTAAATCTTCTTAGTCGTCTCTAACTTTTTTAATTAAATGGGAGTGAATATTATCTTTCAATATGAGATAACGTTGTATGGAGGAGGTTCAATATGAGATAACGCTGTATGGAGGTTCAGAATGAGATATAGAGGATCTCAAATGGGTAATGATTTAATATTGAATTCATGAAACAAGTTGAATAATGTCTAGTTTTTTGCGAGCCTTGGTTCCCATTTGAGATTCATTTTATCACAGTTTTTATTTCAGTGGAAATTATTTAGACAGAAAAAAGACCTAATAACTTCTTGAATTCTGACAGACGTTGCACCTTTCATTTGTTCTGTTTAAAAAAATAATCCAAACAAAGTTGAACTAGTAAAGTAGATTATACATTTTTTACAAACTATACATAAGAAACAAGTGTCCATCCGAATAAACAGAACATTTTACAAAGACAAACTCAATTTTTCTACACAGAATGTCCAATCCGTGTGATGTCACATTGTTTGATACGGCACACAGTATATGTTAGAGTCGATCCATGTTTATCCTAAAATGTCACTTTCACAACGAAATATTACACTGTTGCGATATTCATGTGAAACGGGATTACTGGATGCAGAAATTCCCATATTTATTCAAATGTATTTGTGACCGGATATTTGCAGCATTTGATATGGAACAGTAGACTGTACTGAAGACGTAAACAAATTTCTTTTAGAATCGGATCTGCATCACAAAACGTTGTATGGTGGTTCGATATGAGATAACGTTGTATGGTGCTTTAATATGAGATAACGTTGTATGGTGCTCTAATATGAGATAAAGTTGTATGGTGCTTCAGTATGAGATAACGTTGTATGGTGCTCTAATATGAGATAATGTTGTATGGTGCTCTAATATGAGATAAAGTTGTATGGTGCTTCAGTATAAGATAACGTTGTATGGTGCTCTAATATGAGATAACGTTGTATGGTGCTCTAATATAAGAGAAAGTTGTACGGTGCTTCAGTATAAGATAACGTTGTATGGAGGTTCAGTTGTAGCAAGCAAAAACCAAAACATATTTTTAAAAAAACACACGTTATGTTTGTATGTTAGTCTCATTGTCATTACGTAATAACTAAACAAAATTAGGAAAATTTACACTTATTGTCCCATATGCCAAGGCCGAAATCAGATTTTAATCTTTTATTGCTTAAAGCTAGGCCGATATATCTAAGGGCATTTTTCTTAATTTCGCTTCGAGTTCAGCGTATTTTTGTTTAATAGATTTTGATTTTCATAAAATTAAATTACAAGTAAAGAGTTACAAATTGATGTTTAAATGACAGTAAGAAATTAGCATCCAGATCACATTGATATAGAAATGTAACACATGGCTAATTCATATATTAGAATGTACCAATTGCTATTGAAAGGATGCCATTCTTTGACAAAAACTCATTATATCTTCCCCTGTTAGTGACGTTCATTATAAATAATCACTCTCCATGCACATAGTGATTATTTGTGAAAGGGCTTGTAGACCCTTTTGTAAATTACAAAAAGGCCAGTCTAATTTATTTTAATTTACTCCGTCACTGTGCCTTCTAGCTACAACACTCATAAATCATTTTTGAAAATAGGTCCATAGATAATAACAACCATGCCTAGATCATAGATAGAAATGCTGTTGAGCTTTCCAAAAAATCGAACCCTGTAATTCTACGTTAGTGGGTAGAACACACGCCTTGCAATATTAGTATGAAAATGGCGCCATCCAAACGGTACCTACCTGACAGCTTTACAAATGTAACGTCTCTTGACTGACCAGTACAAAGAGAATCCAGTGATTTATGTGGCTACAGCGACTCAAGCGAAAAGCTAATATGGATTTGCTTTATCGCACCTTATGTTGATGTTTGTGGCAGGTGTTAACATTTGCAATAACAAAATGCTTTTTATGTTCGTTTTGTTAAAGAGCCTTTGAGTAGCCGGTAGAAAACGTACTGCAACAAGTGCGGCTAAGATGACATCAACATCCATGTTTGTCTTTATTAGTAAGATCCGCTTCAGTTCAACATAATTATGAAAGTGATTTTAGAATTATTGACTGATAATCTTATTAGCAGTGGCATATATCGCAAACGAAAAGAACTGTAATGAATATAAACATTTATCTGTGACAATCTTTTACATGAATTCCAGAATTAATCTCTATGTTATTAATTTAATTTTCGCAAATTACATAAGAACCAAATGAAATCCATTGTCATGAAGCTTGAATAGAAATTGAACTTTTTAATTATAAGTTAGCTCGAAATGGCAGCCGTAGCAAACATCGGCACATTGCATTTTATTTCACTTTTGACCCCTCACACATCCCACCCAACCTTATACCATTCATGCAATCCGAAACAAATGTTCTTATCTCAACATCATACCTAAAATTATCGCCCTTTATCAACCGAAGTTTATGGATATCATGCTGAAAGATTCCATTCTACCTAATACAATGGTGAGTTTTGACCACCCAATCCACCAGTAATATAAACAAATAAACTCAGCGAGTCTATTTTCAGGTGCTGTGATGTAATTGCATTAGTTCCAAAGACCTATTCACATAATGCAGATTATTACGAACATCGCCCCACTCAGTCTTATTGCAAGAGTTGCAATCTAGTGGCGTAAAGAAAGTGGAAAATATCATAGCTATCAGCTATTTGTGCTGACGTAAGCCACAAATTCAGCGCCTAAATGTAGTCTGGCATAGGAATATTATTATACATTAGTGGGCTGCTGATGCAAAAACTGAACCAGATGATATATGTCCATGGAATTCCAAGTTTTGAGACAACCAGTACAAATTCTACTTTTCCAGCATGCCATTGTGTGACAAAGTTCATCAATCACATTTCAAATGGAGAATCGTTTTCATTAATGGAAGATCTGAACATTTCATTATAATTTTAGCAGTAGATGGCAAGACAAACCATATATCAGACTGTCAACAACTTCTGACGGAAAGTAATAGATTCAACATATTATTACTCGCTTATAAGGCGAGTCCAACTGCAAACTGCACAAACCCAGGTCTGGCGTCGCATATTGCGCGGTAGATCTGGGTCTGTGCAGTTTGTTAGGAGTAATCAGTAGAACGAACATAGACCCTGATCTTTAGGAGAATTATTCTAGGGTAGATCTGGATCTTTGTTGCTTGCAGTTTGACTGGAGTTTTAAGCGAGTATAGACGGTAATTGTGTCTCAGGCTAGAGCAAGACTGTTGTAAACAAGCACCTTGCATCTTCACGGTATGGAAATAATAGTATACTTAAAGCATGACACTGTATGACATGGCAACTTCTACTTGTTTAAAATGAACCGTTTACTTAATCAAGATAACTAGAACTCCGTGCTGATTAACAAAGTAATACTTGGTTGTCATTGTATACACTAGAAACAGTTGGTAATGCATCCAGTCCATACATCATATGGTCTTCTCGTCCCATTCAACATATATGTATAGTTAACATTCAGAATAACAACCCATATTTCTGATTTGTTGAAT
This sequence comes from Megalonaias nervosa, assembly GCA_016617855.1. Lineage (NCBI taxonomy): Eukaryota > Metazoa > Mollusca > Bivalvia > Unionida > Unionidae > Megalonaias > Megalonaias nervosa. The sequence goes on along the minus strand of JAECUM010022622.1, from coordinate 16,189 downwards.
GAAGCTAGAAAAGAACCACATTACCATGACTTACGATGTACTCTGATAAATAATGTAAACCCACATTACCATGCCTTATGATGTACTCTGATAAATAATGTAAACCCATATTACCATGCCTTATGATGTACTCTGATAAATAAAGCGAGCTCAGGTTAATATGCCTCATTATGTACTCTGATAAACAATGTAAACCCAGAATATCATACCTTATGATGTACTCTGATAAGTACTGTTAACCCAGGTTAGTATGCCATTTGATACACTTTGATAAATAGAGTAAACTCAGGTTAATATGCCTTATGATGTTCTCTGATAAATAATGCAAACCCATATTAGTATGCCCTTTGATGTACTCTCATAAATAACGTAAACCCAAGTTAATATGCATCGTGATGTATTTTGATAAATATTGTAAACCCAGATCAGCATGCCCTTTGATGTACTCTGATAAATAATGTAAACCCACATTGCCATGCCTTATGATGTACTCTGGTAAATAATGTAAACCCAGAATGGCATGCCTTATGATGTACTCTGATAAATAATGTAAACCCACATTGCCACGCCTTATGATGTACTTTAATAAATAATGTAAACCCAGAATGGCATGCTTTATGATGTACTCTGATAAATAATGTAAACTCACATTACCATGCCTTATGATGTACTCTGATAAATATTGTGAACACAGACTAGCATGCCTTACGATGTACTGTGATAAATAATGTAAACCCAGATTAGCATGTCCTTTGATGTACTCTGATAAATAAAGTAAACCGAGATTAGCATGCCTTTTGATGTACTCTGATAAATAACGTAAACCCAGATTAGCATGCCCTTTGGTGTACTCTGATAAATAAAGTAAACCGAGATTAGCATGCCTTTTGATGTACTCTGATAAATAATGTAAACCCACATTAGCATGCCTTATTATGTACTCTGATAAATAATGTAAACCCACATTAGCATGCCTTATGATGTACTCTGATAAATAATGTAAACCCACATTAGACTGCCTTATGATGTACTCTGATAAATAATGTAAACCCACGTTAGCATGCCTTATGATGTACTCTAAAGTAACTGTATGTTGAAATAATTCAGTAATGTTAAAGAGAAATAGAGATCAATATATATTAGATCCTAGAGAAAATATAATTGTACTGACATCTTTAAGACAGTATTTTGGAGCTGTACAGGCTTCATGTGCAAAAGACAACAGGCAAATCGTGCTGGTCACCCTATCTATTTAGTATTGCAGTTTACAATTGCCATTTTTGAGAAAACTCACCCGATTCTATACTTTCCAAGAGTATGCAAAGGAGATATATTTAATAGTTCTACAAAAAAAAAGCAAATTAAAATGAGTTTTGTCACATTTATTCCAAATCTTCTCTAATGCTGAAATGTAATATCGTATTTCTCCCCAAAAATCACTAGGACAGTTTGTTTGTTTTATTATAAATAAAAGTGTTAAAAAAAATGTAAAATACAAATAGTTGAGGATCAGGAAGTTGAGGCTGTGGTAGTAGTAAATATCATCACAGAGAGCTCTATTTTACTGCAACAGGAAGTTGAGGTTGTGAAAGTAGTAAATATTACAACAGAGAGCTCTATTTTACTGCAACAGCTTCTTCCTCGAGTGTTGCATTGTCAGCTGGATCAAATACCAAATTAGTGCTTTCCTATGATCATAAACTGCTCTGTCTGGATCGTACACAACAATCTGTTGCTTGTAACCCGGTTTTCATGACTGAGGTATAATCATAGTACGTAGTGCGAATCAGAGAAATAGAAATCAGTCCTTTCTTGAGTTCCCTTACATTTAAGGCCTTTCTTTAGTTCCTGTGCATCTAAGGCCTTTCTTTAGTTCCTGTACATCTAAGGCCTTTCTTTAGTTCCTGTACATCGAAGGCCTTTCTTTAGTTCATGTACATCTAAGGCCTTTCTTTAGTTCATGTACATCTAAGGCCTTTCTTTAGTTCCTGTGCATCTAAGGCCTTTTTTTAGTTCCTGTACATCTAAGCTTTGGCTTTTGATCGTAGATTATCTTTCATTGTCTACATTGCGCATAGAACAACTAGGGTGTGTTTCACTGTGTGCACTGTTGATTAAACAAGAAGGATGTGTTTCGTTGTCTTTCCATAGAGCCGTAGAAAATTGATTTGTGGTATCTCTTGAACGTATGCTTAATATATTGTTCTTTTTAACAAATAATTGAGCACAGTTTATCTTTAATTGTCTTGTACTGTTAACAACTACTTTGTTGACAGTACAGCTGAAATGGGGGGGGGGGGTCTTTTCACATAGGTTTGTAGCAGTTGTTTTGTTGTTTTATGTTCTGTGTTGAACCCAGACACGTTAAGTATAGTATCCAAAATCATGTAAAAAAATTTCTTATAATTTTAATACATTTTTAAGATGCAGATTCATTTTGAAACATTCATCATTGAATATTTGGATCCTAATGAAGAAATCTATTTGTATTTAAAAACTTGAAAAAAATTTAAAGTATGAAAGTAATAACATTTTCATAATTTGATGTTAATTTGTCTTCGATTTACAAGCTATTTCTTTAGGTCACATACAACTGGTCTTTATTCTTTACGACAATAAAACTTTGCATGGAGAATTATCAAAGTACAGGTGGCGATGTAAACTATTAAAAATTTAAACAATACTGCAGTATGTCTTCATTAAGTAACAAGGTTGCAAATTATTAAGATCTTTGTTTTAAAAAGATAAGTACTCTAAGAATCTAAACGCTCGTTATCAGACCACAGCCTTACAAGATAAACTAGGAAAATGTTTGAATTAATGCGAAACAGAAAAATGTACACATTAGTAAGGTCAAGCGTACTTTTCAAAAGCTGTTATTTAATGTCTAGGAAAATATCAGATTGTTCAAATGTTTATGTCAACTGGAGGTTTTTGTCCAAATAAAAACATGTATTCTTAAGTCAGCAATCTGACCTACACTTTAACATGTAACATCTAACTAGAATTGGAAGCAAATTACTCGTCATTATCTGTAGATTTCTATTTTGTGAAGTAGAATCGGGGATTCAGCAAAGGTCATAAATGTGCTTAAATAATGTTTTTCCCTCGACATTAATGAGGATTTTACGAAACTTAAAAATTATACAAGTCATGCCTGCATGTTTCAATTCGTAATTATTTTTTTTTTTATTTTTGTGTACCAGACGCATAATCGACTGGCCATCTGGAAGTGCGTCCGTGCTTGTAACGGAATTAAACTTCTCTAATTGCATCCTGGTACCACGGACACGCAGTTCTTGAATGGAAACAGATTCATTCACCATCTACACTGAGATATTAAATGCTGTTTTTTACCTTTACGCAGGAAAAATAGACCAATTAATTCCCCTTCAAATCAACTTCTGAGTAGAATGTTCAATTGCTTCAAGTTCACTAAAGCAAGTTGTTTATTTACATAACAACTAATAAGTTATAACACAAACCTCCATGAGAAAAGAAGACCCACAGAATTGCAAATTGCCGGGAACAAGAAATGAGAAAATTACTATAGTATAGTTTTACTACTGTTTTTAGTTCGGTTCAAGAATCTTCAGTTTTTGGTATTGAGGTCTTTTGGTGAAAAAGCTAGTGTTGGTTGATAATGAGCTCATATATATGTTACATTTTAAAATACCATTTGAATCAAATTAAAGCATCACTGTAAATGAAAAATGTATTTCTATACTACAATATGTGTCATCCAAAATTTCACTCAAATGCTTAAACTGAGAAATGTAAAAGGGGTAGTTTGACTCAGCCTGGGGGGGGGGGATGTCAGACGCGTGGAGAGGGGGTGAACTGTGGTGAGTCTAGTGGAGCCGGTTGTAGGGCTCCATCAGAAAGACTGTCAGCCGGTGGAGTTGCATTGGAACTACTCTCTGTCAGCCTTAAGAAATGTGAGGGGAAAACAGAAGTTGTTAGGCGGACTGCGATTCATCCACGCACACCACTTGTAGCCAGCTCAACATTAGATTTTAGTCCATTTAACGAAATGATTTTTCATTGGTATACTGTAAATCAAATACACTGTTTAATGACAGGCTGTATACCACTGAGCTTTACCACGTTTTGTTGAAAGTAAGTACGCTTGGCTAACACTAGGAAGCACAAATCTGCGGGGCATAAAAGCTGTATAAGCGAATGTTGTGCCAATCGCGAGGCTCAGAGCGGACGTTGGTTGCTAAAAGAAACCATGCTGAAAGTGCTGTGTTGGCTTTGTGGCTAGTCATGGGATCTGTTCACGTTGTGGTGGCATTCCAAAAACCTAAAACGAACGAGGCACGGAGACAGTTTCACAAGATTATAGCCGACCTCAAGACCTGTAAACATTTTCAGTTTAGATAGCTGGTTAATTAATATTTGACAATTTTTTTTTAAAAAACCAACAAATTGGTTAATATACTCTATACAAAAAAATGTCCACATTCATATGAGGTGGCAATTAACCCAAAGTGAGAATGATGATAAACTTGATGCATTATTGTCAAGTAGGCAACTGATTCGCCCTGAACAGGCAGCTCAGCACATGTTCAGATCCAGTTCCTAGGCCGTCGAATTAATCGTGTTGAAAAATCAGTCCCTGGCCTAACGGCCAGTTCCGTCTCCTAGACAATCCACTCGCCTGGCTGAACAGGTAATCACGGGCACATGACTAGTTTTAATTCCTAGGCATTTGGAACGGCCGGTCTCTATAGATGACTTCATGGATTTGATAGACTAGATTATTGATCAGAAACAACAGCCAGCTAAAGAACGAAGAAAAGTTGCAGAAAATAACTTGACAAGGTAATGTTAGTTACTATTACTGATGTAGCAGAAAGACTAAAACGTCGCCGTGCCAAAAAAGGACATGCTTACATCTGAAGCTACTATATTTCTAGATGATATGGCTCCTAGTATATAGTATGTACTCGAAAAGGAACATGAACTTGGTGATCTGAAGTTTATCCTAGTGTTGACAGCACAGGTGAAAAAGCTGCAACAGGCGTACAAACGTATATGACGATGAAGCTAAGCTAGACCTTGTTATAATAGAAGCCTATTTCTGAAATGAGGCCATCGTGATACACGCACTAATGAAATAAAGAGGCAGACTTATGAAGCCATTATCACCACACTAAGCTACGTTGACAAGTACATGACCGAGGGGTCTGGGTGGGTATCTTACCGATGCAGAATGCTTTAACTACAAGCTATACAGTACCATTAGTTTTACTGACGTGGCTACATGCCGACACCAAAGGGAATGCTACCACGGTCACAGATATAAATGTAAAGAACAAGGACAAGCGTTGCTTTGAGTGGGCCGTCCTGTCAGCCCTTTACCCAGCAGACAATCGACATGCTAATCAGCCAGATAATTGCCAACAGATAATTGCTGGCATTGACTTTCTTGTGAAGGTTAGAGGTACTGCAATCTGATTAAAATCAGATCTCCACTATCCTTGGTGAAGATCTGACAGCGACCGCTTAGTGGTAACGTTGTGGTGACCTTTCAGGTAGCCTATGGAAATATGAAAGTGAATCAAATCGATAGGCACACACGAATGCTCTTCAGCTACACTGCTCAGCCTCCCAAACGCTGGCTAATAAAATTAGCGATTATGGTAACAATATAAGTCAGCAGAACATGACCCTTAAGCGGTCGCTGTCAGATCTTCACGTAGGACAGTGGAGATCTGAGTTTAATCAGAATAAGAGATACTGACAAGTTTGAGCCCGGCAACGAAACTTTTGCAGTGAGTGTCTTTGGCTGGCATCAAATAATGGCCTCTACACGCTACGCATTATCCAGTCGTAAAATACAAGGCAATATTTTAGAGACCTTTTAGAAAGAAAAAAAGAGCCACTTTTGTCTGGATAAAGGATCTAAGCAGCTGGTACAACATCACAACAACCACAATCAGAGGAAGCACTTCTTCCTCCAAGGCCTCCAGTTCTTCAGATGGTCAGATCTATTAAAAGCCGCGGCCTTAGCGAAAAGCCACAGAGTGTGTCTTTACCAGTCTGGAAAGAACATTATATCCTTACAGACCAACACAGCGTCCCGTACATTATTTATGCAATATAGAGACACTAACTATGCAAGTGGAAAGCTCCGTCCATGATCCGAAAAATAGTGACACACAACAATTGCTGACTAAGTTCGGTGAAGCTTCTTCTTCGTAATAGTCAACTGCAATTGCATCTTCAAAAAAGCAGGTGTTATTTAGAGGAAAAGATCAGCTCTGCCGCCTACCATGTCGATCTCGCAAACTCAAGTCTGTGCCACAGATGGGATGGCCAATCTAGGTCAGGGCTATAACGTCACGCTCGGCATAGTACCAGTAACCACTAAGATCTCTGTATATCTTACGTGCTATCCTTTTGGCGGATCCTACGTGGATTCAAGCTCCAGCGATAAGTCCTAGTAGTCCTGGCTACGTTCTCCAAAGCATTACTCTGGACCAGAGTCCAGTTCGGGTCATGGCATTCGCACCACCTCTGCCCATCTACTTGCCTTGGAAACATTTCTGCATCAATAACTGCACTTTAACTAGGTAACCCGCTTGAACTTCACTAACTTCACGACGAGTTGCTCACCTTTGGCCACAATGTCCGAGACCGTCTTCGCTGTATATTAGCGGCTGTAAAGCTGTACTTAATTTTCAGCTTGCAGTCGTCCATGAGAAGTTAGCCATGAGATATCCGCAAGGTATCATAACAGTACTAGTCGTCGGTGACGCTGGCGGGTTTTTCGTGCATAATGTGGTAACGGACTCAGTGATATCATCCAAGCCATAGACATCAGCAAAGGACATAGGGTTAACCAAAGCTGCTGCAACGGTCGAGAGGGCCGTCGCCTCGCCTGCCATCGATGCTTGCAAGACGTTCGTCGTAAGTTAGGCAAAGGAATAAAAAAAAGCCCAAGATGCATCTTGCGGAAAAAGAATGGAAGCGTTAAGTGATCGTCTCAGCAACTTGATATTGCCAGTGGCCAACACTATGCAACCTGAAGCACGGGCTGCTTTAAACGAGGTGTTCCGCATGAAGTTTCCATCCTGCTTCAGCCTATCTTTTTAAACCCGGCCACAGGCGCCACAGCCAAAGCTCTACCTTTCGAAAACCGCGATGTCGTCGTGGCAAACTTGGTTATGGGAGCAAACGTTCGCCTCCCACTATAATAGAAGGAAACATATCTTATGTAATGGATTTTTTCCGAGACGTGCAAGACCTCACCCTCTATATGGGGGCCTCTGTGCAACTGCAGTGCTACTAGTACGATGCCAACTGCCCCAATCAAACGGGTAGTTTGGAGTATCAGGTACACGAAATATCACACTACTTTCTACCCTCCGAAACATTTACTGAGGTTGTCGTCAAGCTGACAAAATCGGAAATGACAGATTACGCCGCAGCTGACAATGTCTAATTTCTCAACAATGGTGTAATAATGCTGCTGGACAGTGCCTTCTATGCCTTCGATAACAAAGAAGTTAAGTCCTGCCTGAGTAACTTCAATTTTGTCACGACCACTTTCGCCCTTGCTCGCTATAGTGATGACAAAGCCTTCACAGCTGGCCCATCGATGATGCCTACAAAGGGCACAAAAAGCAACGCTGACTATTCCCATTTAAGTTTGATAGATGTCAGAAATTCCACCGGAGATGGCTGTATTAATATAGTGAGAGGCGACAACCCCAGTTTCAACCTAACCTAAAAATAGGGCGAGTCCAGCGCCTGCCAGCAGGAGTTAAAAGGCTCTCTCCAACTTTGAACTGTTACATATGGCAAAGCCCTTGAAGCAGTTATCTGGCGTCTACATGATCGATGAAATGGTACACCTATCAGGGCTCAGCGGGTATTGTCAACCTCAACTCTTAACAAGCCTATAGAGGCAATGGGCAGCGTTCTGGGAGAAACTGTCCCGCCTTCTATAATTTGACTCGTACTGCATTGCCTGGTAAACTAATTTCGTACTTTCCTAAGCAAGGAGACGCGCCCTCCAGTCGCTGCCGTTGGCATTCACCATGCTTTCGAGAAATAAATGACCTTCACACCTTTTACTAACCGCGCCATTAACACAGACCCAAATGACCTGGTCAAGTTATCCGATGTCATGGGAGTCCTGAAAACTCAGGCGTGGAGAAATTGTTCACCGATCCCATGCGAGATCATAAACCTCAGGAGAGGACATCTCTGCGCTCCTCACCATAGCAGGCACTGTAACAACCGGTAACATTGCCGTCTTTGCTACCTTTAGTACAATGATGGGTAATGGTGTTTTCGTGGGATATATCAAAATCCATACTGACGTTTATGCTTGATGATCTTAAAGACTTATGATATAATGAGCGGCGCACTTGTGATGAACAGCAATATAATCATAAGTGTGTATGATTCCGCCCTCATGATGCTTCCACATTACCGATTTTCGTTAATCTTATACTATATTAGGACGTCAAGCAACCGCTTTTTGTCCGGTGCCTGCCTTATCGATTTGGAAACGTGCGTTTTCGGTAGCCGACACCTTTGGTTTAGTCCATAACAACCGTTATGTCTAACGGTATGGGTACTAGATACCGATACAGTATACTTAACAACCAAGGTTGCCACGTTCGTCAACGGGACTACTGCGCCAAAGTGTCTAGTTACTATCGCTAGGATTAAACAAAAAAGTTTCTAAACGTTGGAGGTTTTATTCTCAGCATCAATAACGGCAACATCGCCCTCTCAGGGGCTGGATTTTACTTCATTTATCTCTATGGACGTTATAGCAACAGATCGTGGGCAACGCTTTCAATCCGTGTAATCGGAGTCATAGAAGCACAAAATGAGGCGATCAGTCAACTAAATGCGTTTTATACGAAAGCTTTACAACTAGCTTTTTGTCTATGGATGTCACTGGAGACAACATCCCATGTGAGGGCCTCAACGTCAACTCACAAGCATCTGGTTTCTCATCCGCTCCTATCATGTTCTGCTTATGTAATTAGAACCTCCTTTATACTTAACGTAAAGCAACAAAAACCCTGGAAAAAACAATCAACACGTAAACAGCAACAACAAAACGCCATGGCGAAGCCATCAGATATACCAACCGACTGTCCCCCAAATGAGGTCCTGCAACCATCTCCACCAGGCTCGCCACAACCCTTTCCTGCCAGCAGTGAGCAGATCAAATTAGGGAGGTAACAATTTAAATGCGTAATGAACTTTTATTTAGATCTGCATCTTGTGCATTTCAGGCAGTACCCGGGGAGTATGAGACATCCAATATATGAACATTTTAGAAACATCGGTTTGCTCATCTTTACTCTCACTGTGTCTGTAGCTATCAAAATCACGTCGCCTTAATAAAGACAGGAATTCTGTAGTGAATCATGTCTGACAATACCAATATCGTACCATATCTGATTATGCTTGATAAATCGAAAATTACTTTTTACACTACAAATTTTGGAACAATAGCAATCAATAGTTATAAATCTGGTATAAATACAGACTGGTACCAGACTGATTGAAAAACAGAGTTTGCATAAATATTTTCGGTGACGCTCTCTGCATTAACAATCGATAGATAAAGGATCCAAGCAAGACTAGAAAAACAAAGAACCACTTGAGAGACCACGAATCTTCATTTTGTGATGATCTAACAGACTGTCCACTGTAAATCCTCTAGCGTACAACTGACATTGAAATGTAAACTATTCACTATGTAAATGTAAACTATCAATACGCTAGAGGATTTACAAAGGACAGTCTGTTAGATCATCACAGCGGACAGTCTGTTAGATTTAAGAGGTCGAAGTTAATTTAAACCTTTCCATCCGTCACATATGACTTATTCTTAGAAGCATTATCAAGAACTTCCTGTCAAAGAAAACCCCTTGGTGAACCAAAGAACCGCCAGTTTAATATGTCGATATCTTATTAAACTAAACAGCCTACACGTTTTCTCACCTTGGCAGGTGCTCAGTTTGAAGTTAATTAGAACATACCAGGCACCGTGTTAACCAGGAGCTGTCAGTGGATGGTGATGGAGGCCTAACATTCACCCTTTGAATTCCTAACATTCACCCTTTGAGAAGAAGACCTTAAAGATTTCATGACAATAAAGTGTAGGAGAACCATTTACATAGTATAAAAATGTGTTATAAAGTTGAGGGAAAAGGGGAAATAGTGACTGTAAAGAGTGAAGCAAGGCAAATACTGAAAATGCACAGTTCAGTTACTATGTTGAATTGATTAAGAAATGGCATAGCCAGAACAAATATATGCTTTTCCTAGATATGTTAGTTCTGAAAATGTTACTGTACGTACCTACCGAACTTCACTCATTTCTTAATTAAAGGGTTTTAGAATGAAAATGCTTCTGCAAAATGAGCAACAACCAAAAGCACAAGTAACAACTACCACTAAAGATGATTCGAATCTTCCATTGCATAATTTGAGAACATATGTACTTTTATACTTTTCGTTCGGACCGCTCCAGTGGACTAAGTGGTTAGAGCGTATGCCTCGGATGTGAGAGGTCACGGGTTCGAATCCCGGCCGAGTCATACCAAACACTTATAAAAATGGTACTAGCAGTATGATGTTAGTGGTAGGACTGGTCGGCCTGGTGTCAGGATACTGTGACTGGTTGGGACATTATGCTACATGTCTGCGGCATGATGAAATAGACATCATTATAAACTGCCACACTGCAGACATTATAGGGATATGACTGAAAAAATTGTTAAAGCTTCCTTAAAAATCCAATCACACACACACACACACACACTTTTCATTCGAAGCAAATGTTCTCTCTCCTGGCTGTACTCTTTTTGTTCTTAAAATTGTCAATATCAAAGTCAAGTTCTTTTAGATATGCATAGATTAGATCAGTTTCATGGAAGACACGCTAGCTGATAGAATACGTTGTTGAAACTAACACTTCCATTTAATGAGTGTGATTTAAATAGATACGAAAAAAAAAAGGAAATATAGACCTTGATACACAGGCACATCATGATAAAAGTGGAAACAGACTTTGATCCACATGCACATGATGATAAAAAAAGAAATATTGACCTTGATCCACAGGCACATGATGATAGAAAGGAAATATAGATCTTGATCCAATGTCACATGATGATACAAAAGGAAATATAAACCTTGAACCATAGGCATATGGCGATAAGACCCTTATCCACAGGCACATGATGGCAAAAAATAAAATATAGACTTTGATCCACAGATGAGCAAAAGGATGACAAGTTTCCGTGTCAGCAAATAACGAACTAATACCTCCTCCCCTTACGATTTATAAACAACTCATTCTCCTTAAATATCTTCTCCCCGTATGATTTATAAACAACTCATTGTCTTTAAATCAGTATGCTATCCTTTTATAATACAGCTTGAAACTTCCAGAAAATAAATTAGGTGACATTAATTAAGGATGAGAGCTAATGAAATATAGGTTGTGCAAATCTTTCAGCCACCAGATTTACATTCCGACTATGCTAAACGGTATTTTAACCGTTAATGTATTTGTGAATATCCAAAAAATCTGCTACTTGTAGAAAGAACACTCACTTTGTCCATTTAATCTTAGTTTTTGTTGAGTATGAAGGGAGATAAGAACTCCCCAGCAGAAGAGAGGCAATGTCTTTTTGTGTTTCACTAACTTACATTTATCGATACGAGCAGACTACCAAAAAACCGATAATCGATAATTATTTACAAGTACACTATCATCAAAACAAATTACAACCCCAACAAAAGAGTCAGTACGTTTTCACAAGTGTTTTCTTTAATCTTTCAGATATGCTGTTTCTATTGTTATCATATATGTTTGCATGGAATTTGTAGATCTTGGTTTATTGTAGTCAATTATATATATAACAAGTTGAGTTTTGGTTCTCATTTTGTTAAACAAATCTGTTTTATATATATACACATACCTGTTTTATATATACGCATAGCTTCCGTGATTTAAAATGCTTTATGGATATCCTTATCCAATAAATCCATTATTATCAATAACATTTCAACCGTTAATGTATTTGTCAATGTGATTAGTATTTCAGCCTGACCACGGACCGTGGCACATAAGTTGATGTAGGCCTAAATAATTCTGACAGTTTGACTTTTTATAAGACATATGTCATTTCCACTTAGAGTTAGGCGACTTTTGAATCATCTTGATTTATGAGTCGAATTTTTCAATCCACTGGTTAGTTGACAGTCAAGTTTACGATATGGTCTTCAATGCAACATTCTACAATTTGGCGTCAAAGGTCATTGATCTTAGACTCGATACTCATGATTATGCCTGTAGTATCTCTTACACATATAACGTAGCTATGTACCTTTGCATGTATTTATCTGGTTTAACGGCACGTTAGCCTAATTATAGATATACGGTGACGACTAAAATCCAAGATCACCAAAAAGGTTAACATAATAAAATGCAATAACATAAACAAATTACACATAAAAAGTAGGATATTCTACTAACAAGGAGATCCTCTCAAATACAAAATGAAGGATATTTAGATACACATATATTACTCATATGAACTATAACTTCCCTTTCCGTGCAATTCTAAAGTTCTAGTATAATACAAAAAGGCACGAGACGAGACCAGGTATTCTTGACTTGTGAAGTATATCCAGTGTAAAGACAGATGACTTTTCTCTATGCTTTAGTTCATCCTTTCTGTTTGTTAAGCTTTCTTGTGGGCTTTTTGTGCGTTTATGTTAAGAAATTCTTGTCAAATAATATAACAAGAAAGACTGGAAAAGGGACAAGGCCCAATACCAATAATCTGTCCTTGAAAGTGAGTATTCCTCCAAAGTTCTTTATTAATTAATAACACAATTGTATCACTCAGATTTGCCAGTTACCCAACTCAGTATACAGTCAAACTGCTGAATTACAGGAATGACAACAGTTGTTCGTCACATCACGTGTTTATTTTCCATACAAATGTATTATTTTTAAAGGGTTTGTGATTGAATGCTGCGTAAATAATAAGATGTATGATACATTAGGCAAGTAAAACATCTGGATATATATATATATATATATATATATATATATATATATATATATATATATATATATATATATATATTGCGTGTGTGTTTGTGTGTTTCTAGTGGTGACAAACATCAAGATTTAAGAAATTCTGCACGTTTTAGGTATAAGACCCATTATCTGAAATCATGACATATTGATAATTGTTATGGAAGGGTTCCTTTTCTCCATGAGGTAATGTACACAGTCACGTACTATGGAACAAAATAAAACGAAATCTTAGTCATTGAGAATTATATATCAATGCATACAAGATTTTCTTTCAAATTCTTTCCACAATGTTATTCGTGGCATTTCAATATGTGCAACTGCTGAACTCATATGCATAAGGCATATCTAGCTATAACTCCTAAGTTTATTGATCGGGTGGTTTATTTGAGGGCGAACACCCTTCATACACTTGTTCTATTTGGGTAAACACCATTCTTGGACTTGTTATTTTAAGACAAACACTTTTCTTGGACTTGTTCTTTAGGGCAAACACCCTTCCTGGACATTTTCTTTTTGAGTATATACCTTTCTTGGACTTGTGTTTTAGGACAAACACCTTTCTTGGATTTATTATTTTAGGGCAAACACCCTTCCTGAATTTTTTATTTTAGGGTAAACACCCTTCTTGGACTTGTTATTATAGGGCAAACACCCTTCTTGGGTTTACATTTCAAACGATAAATCAATAACCAACCTCATATAAAAAGCTTATCGGCGTCTAGAATGTTCAGGTTTTGAAACGTTGAAAAACTGTAAACTTTATTAATAAGAAATAACCTTGACTGAAGTAAACCAATGTTCTTACCCCTCGAATTTAAGTACATAACTTGCTCTCTATCTACAGACCAACTCAAACAAAACCTGAACAAATTTTTTTCGCAAAAAAGCAAACGTCAAGGACAAAGAAAACCATCCTACATATGACATATCATTGCACCAAACAGTATGAATGTCTTTCATCGCGTTAGCAATCCTTTCTTGATTCTAAAAGCATCTTGTCTCTGATCAAAGAGATTTGAATTATCTGCTGCAAGCCCAGATATTTGTTTCCCAAAAACATTCAAATAAAATGATCGCTGATACGTTTTGAAAAGGTGTATAGGATTAACAAGGACCAAAAGCATAGAATCGTCATTTTGACCGAGACATTTGCTATTCAAATTACGCTGCAAATGTGTCAAACATAACCAATGACATTCGCTAACAAGGTTATTTTCATAACCTACAAATTTGTTCCACATCAAATCAAAATGCCCGCACTAGCAGGAAACAATCTTCATGACTGTTATTTGACCATAAATCTCCCTATATGGGGCGCCTTGGAGGAAGCAGGCCGATTAATTGCTCACTCATAAAGCAAGACGTTTATGGCTGTATAATTGCCGGATTTGAATTGGAAAGCATGACGGAGGTGTGACCTCTACATTGCTGTTGTCCATAACATTCCAATAATGGTAGAGTAATGGTTACCTGGCAGTACTAATAAGAAATGGCAAGAGCATTCAGAGAGTTTTATGCAACAAAGGTTTTATACCACTTTGTATTTTAGGCCTCATAAACATATTGCTTTGAACATCAATGAAATAGTTAATTCAGTTGCTGATATATTATCGGTATATTTCAACCGTCCTTTGAGAAATAAACGACACACTTACATGCATGTTTATCATTACATTAGGCTGTCTGAAAATTTCAGAGTACAATACTTGTAATTTTTTATTTTATTTTCAAGCTAGAAGAGACTGACAGCTTAAAATACAAGAACTGAAAGATCGACACACTTGAGGATGAAATATTTAGAGCTTTCCTGACACACATGAGCATAATAACACACCTGAGCACATTATAAAGTATATGAAAGTTATAATCCTTCCTCTTCCAGCTGATTTTCAAAAGCTGATATTAGTTTGGGGTTTTTTTGGAAATAAATCATCCACCAGCCAAGAAGCAAGCACAGAATGGTTCCAATAAATAGTAGGTCCCGCCCGCAAACCATGCAATTAGCCATTAGATGTTTAAAAAGATACCTTCACCAATTAGCCATTACGTATTTAAAAAGATGCCTTCACAAATATTCTTCACAAAATATCTTAAAGCTGACGACACCGCCGCAGCCCTCACATAGATTTCTTTCGTAGTACTTGTATATATCTGTCATCTAACGATAAAGTAATGATTTTTGTCCAAAATTAGCATACGTACATCACCCTAGTTCCTAACCTTCCGCTGTGGAAACCTCGAAAACTGGAATCAGTTGATAGTGATCGGTTTCGTGTAACTTGGCTAAAATTTTATGTATTCTTTGACAGAAGACATACATCCCCATGAATTAAACCCAAACTCTTTGCACTCTACATACAGGTTTGTTTTCTTTGTAAACATTGGTCTCTTGTAAGAAAGAGAACCTGTCTATTATTTCGCTTAAAGATTACTTCGCCCTGACATTTAACAATGCGATAAAAGAAACCCCTTTTTGTTCAATACATGTATAACTTTTCCTTATTAAAAAATGGCCGATACATGATGAACCAGTAAGTTAGTTCCATATATCTTGTTTTCACATGATTGGTTAATTCCTATATTTAGTGATTCTTGAAGATTCGTCTTTTTCAGATCAAAGGTAAAAGAAAATAAATATAAGAACTATCAATTTTGAAAACTGAGAAAGAAAAGTTGTACATAATTAAAATAGTACAAAAAACAGCAAATGGTGGTGGTGGTCAATACACAACAACACTGTAAAGGTGATATCGTGCCAAGGCAAGTAGAGTGCTTTGCCCAAGGACACGCCACGGAAGCCGATCCTGGCTGATCTAATGCTACGAATCAAACCCACACCTTTTTGCAAACGATTCCAACGCCTTAACACTAAGGGACGTAGGCTGCCTAAAGAAATGAAGATTAAAATTCAAAGTTATACAGTGCTGACAATTAAAAAAAAAATTTTTTTTCAATTCAATTCAATATTTCAGTCTCAAAAACATGTACCTGCTACAATTATTACATGCCTATTAAATGCTATTCATCCACATCATAGTTAAACTCAAAAGGTAAGCACACACACACACACACACACACACACACACA
>JAECUM010022620.1:20000-35777 GCA_016617855.1 Megalonaias nervosa | reverse complement strand
TATATATATATATATATATATATATATATATATATATAGATAGATAGATAGATAGATATGGCATGATGATTGTTTTACAGCAATATGTTTTATTTAGAAATGTTCAAAGATTTGTTGTTTGACAAAATATTTCAGTAAATGAAATCAGGTTTGATGCATTGTCATAAATCAGTGTAGTTTTAATTCTTTAAATCTACTTTGCTCCTGTTTTAAAATTACAAAATTTCTTTTCTAAAGTACTTGTTTATGTGACTCTTATAGACAAGTTGTTTTTCCTCTTGTACAGTACAGCTTTCCAATAAGACCACTGATTGGATTCTTCATGTACAGTTAAGCTTCCCAATAAGACCACTGATTGGACAGGAAGAATTGTCTTATAGACAAGTTGTTTTTCTTCATGTACAGTACAGCTTTCCAATAAGACCACTGATTGGACAGGAAGAATTGTCTAAAGGATGATGTGGTTTGATTTTATTCTTGGACAAAATACAGCCAAGTTAAGCCGGACATTTTTGTTCATGTCCTTTTGATACAAGCTAAATGAGGAATGTGAATTAATGACTTGCTTTAAAAAATATAGGAAATATGTTCCCAGAAATTGTTGTGTTTTTGGATATGGGAATATGTTAAAAGTAGACCTAATCAATAAGATATTGATGTATATGTAATGGATACTTGGTTTTGATAAAGGAGTTGCCTCCTTAGCTGTCCTGGCCATTAGGCCAAGTGAGTGTAATGACCTTAATGCATTCGTCATCATCCATTTACAATGTACTTCCGTTGATAATTTCTATTTTCAAGTGCTCGAAAACTGCTGCACAGAATTTGACCAGATTTTATAGAAAGCATACTGGCATGAATCCCTTAAATGATGATGATTCACTATCCAGTATGGCTACTGTTACAAAAAGTAGAAGAAAAAAAACCTTCAATAACTTATTCTGAAAATCTGGACTGCAGAGTTTTACCAAATTTGAAAAACAGCATCCTGGCAAGGAGGTCTTTGAGATATGCTCAAATGATGCCGATCCTCCATTAAATATAGCTTGTCATTACTTAAGATAGATAAACCTTTAAACAGCTTCTCAAAACTGCTAATTAGAATTCGATGCAATTTGATAAAAAGCATCCAGAAATAAAAGTCTTTCACATTTGTACAGATGATGCTGATCCACCATCAGATATGGCCACCATTACTAAAAATAGACAAACATTACAATGACATCTAAAAAAGACCACTCAATTGGTCTTGCTTCATCATTTGTTGGGGGGACAGGTTTTACTGTGCTTTTTGTTTTGCCTGTGAATGATAAAACAAGCATACCATTTTTCTGGAGTTATTGGGAAGGCCAATAGAAAAATTTAGTGTTAAAATGTTGAAAGTTATGTCTTTTGTAAAAGCTGATATATTGAACTAGAATTTGGGTATAAATATTATATGCCTGATATACTACGGTTGCCTTTCTCATCAGCTTATTAATCCAGAAGCTGTATCATCAAAATGGCATTTAGATGTGATACACAATATTTTCTAGATTACATTTTAACTGCACTAGTTATAGACCAGGGCAGTACATCTTAAAACTTCACTCAACTACAGATTTTCCTTGAAAATATTTGGACTAATCAGAATACTGTATTTTGAGTAAGATTGAGAAATTTGGAATAACATTTGTTACTGGTACTTGAAATGTTCAGTAAAGTTTTATGATGAGGGGCCAGCATGCAGAATTTATCCTATGGCCTGCTGTCTGTCATCAGTCTGTTGTACATCAGTTGTCCATCCATGGTCATAATTTCATGATTGCTACTCCTAAAATAATGGAAGGATTGTCTTAAAACTTGTCATACACATTCATCCCAAGGTCATGTTGGTCCGAAATAAAAGTTGTGCCACTCAGACATCTATTATGGCCTCCACAACAGCCATCTTGAAAATTTAATTATCACAGCTCTTCCTTAATAGAAGGTCATAGCAACATGGAATTTTCATTGAAAGACTTTTTATAATGAAACCAAGGAATAGAAATCTTTATGTAGCATGATAGGTTTTTATAATGTCTAGTTGGTCTTAAATGAAAATGGCACTTATCAGACCTTCATTGTAGCCATCTCAAAATCTTCTATAGCTCCTTTTCCTGAACATCTGAAAATGACATGATCTGACATGGGATTTTCACTAAAGGACTTCTTATGACATCTTGTTGGACCTAAGTAAAGATGGTACTGATCATTGTGACAATCTGGAAAAAACATGTTATCACTACTCCCTTGGAAGGTATGATCTTCTCAACATGGTACATGCAATAGAACACTTCGCACTTTATATAATTTGTCTTAAATGATGCCAATATTTCGCAAAAAATTTTTAAAGTGTCATAACAGCCAGTTCGCCATGTTAACATTTAAAATAACAGCCCCATATTGCTTCTTACAAGACAGGTATATTGCTGTTCCTGTAATAACACAATGTTGATTTAACCTCCAAAATGGCTGCCTTAATGACCCTTCTGAAAATCTTTATATAGCTACTTCTTTTAAACAGATGATGATATGGACATGGGATATTCACTGAAACACTGCTGCAACAGCAATTTGTAGCTGGCACTGAATAAAAGCAGTGCTTACCTGACTTACAACATGGCTCGATAAGGACCATCTAAAAATATCTTGATATCACTACTACCTTTGCATGAATAGTGTCACTGACATATGGTTCTCACCGAAATGGTTGTAATATTTAACTGAATCTAAATGCAAGTGGTTTTGACCAGAGCACAAAATATCCACACTATTGTGAAGGAGTTTTGAAAACCACACCTAACTGAACTTGGAGGTCATTAGTCAGAACATCTTTGCTTGCAATTTTGCACTTCATGGAGTTTATGAAGAAAGTGATACATGTTTAAATATGCAAATGAAGTTTTACCAGATTTTATATTTAGTTGCATTCCAATAAACAAGTTGAAGGTGATATATGTGAAGAATAAATGCCTTTTACTTCCAGTTAGATCAAACTTAGCAAGTGGATATATCTTGACATTGAGACAAGTTCAGTGATTTTGTGTCCATGATGTCAGATTCATGGTTAAAGATGTATATCTTGTGATGTATTAAATTTGACATGGAAGAAAATATTTGTATTACCAAATTTGGTATGTTGGAGTTGTCTGAAGACTCTCAGAGATAGTGTTAATACTCATCAGTTACAAAAATTCAAGGTCAGAAATAACCGGACTTGTCATGGATTCTTCTAATTTCTTTTCCCCCAGTCTCATCAATGGACTCTTTTATTGTAATATTTTCCTTTTTTAGGTTTGTTGTTTGTAATTGGTGGGATGAGTGATCTGGGTACTGAACTACAGCTGGCAGAAACATTTAATCCAGCCTTTAATGAGTGGAGAAGACTTCCTGACATGCAGGTCAAGAGGGCCTATGCAGGAGTGGCAGCATTGGATGGCTGCATCTATGTTGCAGGAGGCTGGAATGATCTGGATGGAGCTCTCAGCACTGTAGAGAAATATTGTCCTGAAACAGTAAGGAGTGTAGTTTCCTCCATTACAGCCAAGCAGTGGATTTTGCATTGTAACAAAAATGATATAAAGTAATAAGACAAAAATATGGCTAACTTTTATGATAATTTTTTTTCCAGCAGACAGACTTATATAGCAATAAAATATTTGCATTTTAATACATCACCACAAGTATTGCAGGAGCAAAAACAGTTAGCCTTGCCTATCTTTGATCTGCCAATATAATGGAAGTACTGTGAAAACTTGTGTTATATTTACAGATATATACCAGGGATGGAGGTAAAGCTTGAATGTCACATACTGTTTATATCCATTTCTTTAATTAGAGTGAACTCACCTTCATGAACTCAAGTGATGTACAGGTATCAAATTCTCTGCATGAATTTATCTATTTACATGTTACATCTGTAAAAACTAGGTTACTCTTACTTTGTGTGTCATTTATATTTCTTATGCAGGTTTTGAAAGTAGCACTATAACCTGGTTGTTCTTTTATATTCTATGTACAATTTTGGGAATGTGTCTTGCAAAATGTTCAGCTTGTCCCAGGCAACCAGACATTGTATTTTTCCAGTACTAATACAAGTCACTTCCAAGATCAGCTCAGAGTACTGATATGACCCACTCCCAAGATCAGCTCTAAGAGTACTGATATGAGTCATTCTCTACTGTAAGAGTACTGATATGAGTCACTCCCATGATCAACTGTAAGAGTACTGATATGAGTCACTCCCAGGATCAGTTCTAAGAGTATTGATATGAGTCACTTCCAAGATCAACTGTAAGAGTACTGATAATGAGTCACTCCCAAGATCAGCTCGAACAGTACTGATATAATTCACTCCCAAGATCAACTCTAAGAGTACCAGTACGAGTCACTCCCAAGATCAACTCTAAGAATTCTAATGTGAGTCACTCCCTAGATTAACATTAGGAGTTTAGAGCTTGTATATTAATGTTGATTCTGGTACTTAAAACTATAACTTTAAAACAGTTACCAATATATATAATAGGATGGTATTCATTTTAAATTGATTTTATTTGTTTTCAAAGTACTGAGTGGTAATTGGTCATTAGTTTTTAGAAGTTAGAACATAGAATAATTGAAATCTAATGCTAAAATTTTGATCTGAAACTTTGGTTTTCCCCATATCAGAAATATGTGTGAATTGCCATCAGAGATTTTATCCTGGGTTTAAAGATATTTGAACTAAATTTCAGACTGATTTGGAAGGACCCAAGATTTATAGCTGGAGAAATTTCTTACCAGAAGAAATGTTCTGAAGTGCAAGATTAAATATCATACCAAAAATGTTTCAAGTCCTACAGTACATTGTTTTTTTCTTTTTTTTCTTAAATCTTATTTTTCTGGTAATTATTAGTTGAAGTTTTAGAAGTTGCACAACCTTCAGCATGAATAGATTTCTGAAATAAACTAATATACACAAAGCAAAGCCAGGATTCTGGTTATTGATGCTGCAATCATCCAAGATCTTGATGACATTTTCAAAGGGGTAGAAACAAACTTTATGAAAACTTTGGAATCATACAGTGTGTTTGAACTGGATAGATACATTTTATATAAAAGGATATGAATGCTTATGTCAGGTCATTTGATTTCAGAATGAATGGACAATGGTCAGCCCTATGGGAACTGTTCGAGCAGCAGCCAGTGTAGCTGTGGTCAATGGATTGTTATATGCTATTGGAGGACGCTCTTTCACTGATGAGTTCACTGCCCCTGTTACCATGGACACAGTGGAATGTTATGATCCAATCACAGACAGATGGACAGATGTTGGCTTCATGCCAACTAGCAGATGTGAAGCTGCAGCAGTTGTCCTATAGTAATACTGACAAATATAATATATGCTACAGATCACACAATGGCTTAGATGAGTAAGTTGATGATCACACTTTTCTAGTATCATTTAGAGTCTTGACAACTATTTAAATTCAACTTGGCATTAAAAATTTGGTGTGAAGCTTCATTTGTATCAGGTTAATGATCAGCAGTAGAGCTATCTTATCGAATGCAAGTTTATTAAATATATGTGAATAAATTATTTAAATCATGATGTATTTAACAATTTTATTTACATTGTTAGGCTATTGATCAGTGAGACTCTTGCAGCATGTACCCCCAACGCAAACTGATGATGGAGCACAATAACTACATTTGTGGCAACTTCATGTTCAGGATGTAATGGTCTTGATGTTCACTAGTTTATCACATTACTTTTAAATATTTAAATTTCCTGTTCCAATTTTTGTAAAAAATTGCCTTTTAACAATTTTTTAGGTCATTTACTAAACACTGATATGTGTTATGATGGATTTTGCATAAATAATAATGACAGATCACCAATTTCAGATGTTTTCTGTAATTAATTTAAACTTTTGTGCTTCAAAATACTGGTAGCATTTGAGTATGGAAAATCATTAATAATCATTATAAAGCAAGTATCATAAAATACAAATATACGAATAAAAGCACAATAAATTGTGCTATATAATTTGCATATAAGCCATATTCAGCTGCCAAAAAATGACACTGATCTGCCATTGCATGATATGCCAACAGATCATAGTTTGTGTTGTTGATTCTACTGATTTATCCTTACAAACTGTGTAGACCCAGATCTGCTTGATCTGTTTTTTGAAAAATATAGGATTGATTGCCTGTGTGACTAATCATGCCTGAAAATTCTGACTTGAACACAAAAATTTAACAAATCCAATTAAACATTTAATATAGGTGTATGATCTACTTTTGATAAGATAGTGCTGCACTCAGTAAAATGCATCTACATGCAAAGTTGCAAACCTCTGACAAATAATACCTCAGAAACTGACATGAATGTAAAACTTAATAGAAGTCACAAGTACGGTGGCCAGATTGTGATAGAGTTTTGTTTGTACTCAACAAGACACATTTAGATGCAAAGTTGCCCTCAGCTGTGAACAATAATGCAGAGGTATTCACCTAACTTAACCAAAAGCACTGAAACATGAAGTATAGGTCACAGTAACCTTCTTTTTGTAAGAAGGTGTACTGACCAATATACATTCACGTATCAAGTTGGGGGCCCAGAGTGGCTGAGTGGTCTAAAGTGCTCACCATCACAGATCATTGCCATCTCACCTCTGTCTGTGTGGGTTCAAGTCTCGGGTTTGGTCAATGTGGGTATGTGAGAAAGCTTGCCAGTAGTTTCTTGTGGGTCGGTGGTTCTATCCGGGGTTTTCCCGGGTTCTTCCTCCACCATTTATACTGGCCGCCATGTATAGCCTATCTTGTACTGAAAAATGGTGTTAAACCCTACACCAACAAGAACAATAACAATGTATCAAGTTGCATGCCTTTGTGACCAGTAATGCCTGAGAAACTGACCTAAATGCAAAACTTAAACAAAAGTTGTTGAAGAATGAAACATAGGTCATGGTGACCTAATTTTCGGTAGTGTTGTTGTACTCATCAAGACACATCTATATATATACCAAGCTGCATTGCTATGGGACAAGCAGTTGTGTGAAATTGGCCTAAACTGCAAAATTTAACCAAAATAACTGAATTGTGATAAATAAATCACAATGACCTACTTTTTGTTGATGAACTTAACTAAGGTGTGATGGACAGATGGACAAGGATAATACTCTGTGCCTCTTTTACATTCATGGCAGAGTATATGAACTATCATGGATTTCAGTTGATCAAACAATGGATGTTCCTGACATGCCTATCAACTCCAGATTGACTTTATCAATATAAAGTGATACCACTCAGCATGAAAGGTTTGCCTGGTACTTTCTAACCTTTAACAAACATGACTATATCTGGTTTAGATAATTGTGATGCTTACATTGGAGATATTATCATCTACTTATCATTCTGGTGGCCTAGTGGTTATAGCATCCGCCTTGGATATGGGAGGTCGTGGGTTTCAAACACCAGCCAAGTCATACCAAAGACTTATAAAAATGGTACTTACAGCTGCCTCACTAGGTGCTCAGCATTAAGAGGTTGGTGTTAGGACTGGTCGACCTGGTTTCAGGATAATGTGACAGAGTGGGACATGATGCTACATGTCTGCAGCATGATACTCCAGTGCTAGATATCACTATAAACTGCCACACTGCAGACATCATAGCGATATGACAGAAAAATTGTTAAAGCTATGTTAAAAATCCAAATCACACAAACACACACACACACACACACACACACACACACGCTCATCATTTGCAATGACACCTGGAAAGATCACTTGGAAACAATTTTGAAATTCTTTGATAGATTTAGTGATGCAAATTTGACAATTTAGTTAAAGGTAATTTTTGCCAAGCTTGTATTACATTTATTGGACATATCATGGGACACGTTCAAGTTAAACCTATAGAAGTTAAGGTCTGGGTTATCTCTGAATTCCCAGTACCTATCAGTAAAAAGTAACTGATGCAATTTTTGGGTATGGCATGATACTATCAGAAATTTTGCTTCAATTTTTCCATAATCGCTGAATACCTGACCAGTTTGTTGAGTAATAAAACCCAAGTTTTGTTGGACTGAAAAATGTCAGGAGACTTTTGATAAGTTGAAGGCCATACTTACAATTGCACCAGTTCTTTCAGCTCCAAATTTAAGTCAATCATTTAAAGTGTCTGTTGATTCAAGTGATGTTGCCATTCAAGGAGTGTTGATTCAGGAAGACAAAATAGTTTAGATCATCCAGTGTGCTATTTTTCTAAAAAATTTAAACAAGCACTACAGAAATTATTCCAAAGTTGGAAAGGAATGTTTATATTTGATATTGGCTTTGCAACACTTTGAATTGTGTATTAGTTCAGTTCCTTCTCTGATTATTGAATTCACTGATCACAACCCACTTACTTTTAGTAGCAAGATGAAAAACAAAAACATTATTAAACTGGAGTTTGATGTTGCAGAAATACAATATTGACATCAGGCATATCAACAGAAAATAATCTAATTGCAGATGCGCTTTCAGATGTATAGAAGTATTATATTGCTTCATGTATATCTTGTTAAAGGCTTTAGTGTATAAGTCTTTCCTTTTCTGTCTGAGGGGAAGTGTTATATATATTTAATTGTATTGTTTGTTGGCTTTTCACAGTGATTATATGTTATGTATATCTGTATTTTGTAATTGACCTTTGTCTAATATCAAGTTAATGGTGTGTCTGAACAGTGATATTTATTTTGTAAACAACATAATACATAGCTAATCTTTCTGTGTTATAGATTAAATATTCAGATAATTATTAATGGAGGTAAACATGTTTACATTTGTCTGACTGTAGGATATTAGTTTTTCACATGGAAATTCCTATACTTGTTGACAACTTTGAATGTTGGAGGATAAAAATATGAAATTTATAGATGTCATAAATGGAGATCTGAGGAAGGAAAGATATAGAATAGAATAACACAAGTCCCCATATACAGAACATAACAATTTAATTAATTAAATGGACTAAATGAAATTGAACATTGCATTTGAATGATACATTTTGCTTAGGAAATAATTACCAGATTTATAAAAATGCAATTTGCCGTTCTGTTTATACCTGTATGACAACTTTCATCATAAAATCGTGTGAGTGATCGAACTCAGTTGTCCAGCATGTCTGCAAAAGCATAAGCAGTCACTCCAAATTCAATGTTGGTGACAGGTTAGAGTCAACATATTTCTTTACCTCTTCTCTCTCCAGCCTCTTTCGGGTCCTCAACTATAATTTAGTTGTCTCCTCTCTGCCTCTCTGGATGGTGCATATATGGATCTATTTCCCTTTTAAAATAAATAGGCAACCTAAATATGTCAGATTTTTACTTCTGGGATTGAACATTATCCGCTCTCATTATGTCAGATATCCTGTTATCATAATTCAACAGAAACTAAGGCTAATATGGGTCATTTTGCAGCCAGACAGCTGATAAACAAAACATAGAACAGGAAGATTAATGTATCTCCATAACGAGCTATTTAGCATCCCTAACTGACCTATAACATATAATAGACACAACAAGCCTGTATGACCTGTCATGAAATATAAGTCACTACCTGGATTAATTGTTGGCTGGCAGCACTCAATTTCACAGTTAAAAGAATTCACATCTTAATTATACAAATGAATCAATGAAATTCACTTCTTGCCTTAATTACCTTATTTGCTAACTATCTATTTAACTATTTAGCATACATGATCCATAACATTTAAGACAAATAAATTCACACAATTATCTCAAGAAATTCTTAGGATAAATGAGTCATATAACATTCAAGATAAGATGATTATCTTATGAACTCAGATCAAAGGAAAATTGATGTATGAATTTAAAACAAATTAAAGAAATAATTACAAACTCATATCCAGAATACATTGTGCTTTCAAGACTTGCTGGCTTCTATCATAGCAGGATCTCTCTGTACTTTTAATGTTCTGTGTTGCTCAAACTTCAAGACACTTGCCGCTCGGACAGTTTATTTAATGAGAAAAGATACTCGCTGTTTTTTCCTTGGAGCTAAGACTTCGCCGCATGCAAAACTTTGACTAATTTTGCGATGGAGAATACTTGAAACATTGCATTTTGTCTGGTAAACACACATTTCTTATTTAGCTTAGCCAGTCAAGCCAATCATGATTAACCTTATCTAACTGCCAAAAATTTACACACACCTATCCAGGTTGGAGTAACTCTTCATATTTCCACACTTTCATAATAAACCGATTTCTGGAAAGTCTCATCCAATGACATTTAATTTCAACATGCTCAAAGTTGTATTTGCATCTATTAACTCTAGTCATTTTCCAATACTTAGACCCCAAATTCACCTTGCCTTGTCCATCTGTCTTACCATTATCAAATGGACCCTAATTAAAAATCAATCATGCCCCAAAATGAAATATTAAAACTACTGCAGTCTAGTGATTTAACATGGTACCTAGACCCATTTGTTAACTTCATTTGTTACATGTCATATGGCAAATACGCTGCAAGAACATCTACAAAATTTTGCACTGTTACATACATGTTATGTATATCTATATTTTGTGTAACTTTTGTTCGTAAGACTTACAAAAATGGTACTAACAGCTGCCTCGCTTGGCGCTCAGCATTAAGAGGTTAGTGTTAGGACTGGTGTCAGGATAATGTGACTGGGTGGGACATCATGCTACATGTCTGCGGCACGATGCCCCAGTGCTAGACATCACTATAAACTGCCACACTGCAGACATTGTAGCGATATGACTGAAAATTTTTTAAAGCTACGTTAAAAATCATAATCACATCACATCACTTTTGTTCGTGACTGTAAATTGCATAATCACCTATAATCAAGATATTAAATAGTTATATTTTGTACATGGGTATAAAATTTAGTTTTAAGATATTAAGATAGGCTCTGTAAGTAGGTGTTTACATAGATGCTGCTCATGATCCATAATAATAATATTGATAATAAAACCTATTGGCAAGTTTGGGGTAATTTCTCATAGGCTGGTGGGGTGAGGTGGGTTCTTAGAAGAATTGTTATTTCCCATTGGATTGGTTAGGTCAGGTGGGTTCTTTTTTACTGTGGGATATTTACAAAGTGTCATGAGGCTAGTACGAGCAAAATGCATTTTCACCTCTTATGCTTGGGTAATAAGTACCTGGAGCTGGACTGTTTTAGTTTCAGCTAATCAAGCTTCAGCTCCTGGATTGTTGTCCACTTTGAGAACTTTGACTTTCAGGTGCAAGTAACTGTCATTCAGATTGATGTAATCACAAGAGTGTCATTAGATTTGAAATTTGATAAGGGTTGAGGTGGTCCAATATGACACGGGACGAAATTCTACCCATTGTGATTCTTGCATCATCAGTATTGTTGGTGAGATGACAAACAGATTGAGTTCTGACTTGGTACATTCGCAGGAATCTCTGTGCATTATATATAGTGAGCAATACAAGATGTCCAGCTCTCTAACTGCCGTTCATCTTTTTTTATTCTGAGCTTGTTTTGAAATTTGAAAATCTTCTGGTGTCTCATTTGACTTGTCCTTGCTGAGGCATACAAGAGGAATCCATGTATTGGACTAGAGTGTCAAGTGAATTTATAGGTACTTCTTGTCGTACCAAGAGTTCTTTGTACACCACTCCCTCGATAACTCGCGCCCTGATAACTCGCGAACCTGCTTATAACGCGGGGTCAGGCATGGATCCCATTTTTTAAACCAGAAAATACCAAAAAATTGATCTCTATTTGTTGAAAATTGCGATCGAAATTGGCAACGGAAACTTTTGATATATCACTCGTTTTATCGTTGAAAACGGTAAATAGGACCTGGAAATTTTAATCAACATTATGAAATATCGACTTTTAATAAAAGTCATATAATTTGTTACATTTTCTTTTCAAACAACATTCTTAGTAAACCGCAATTAACAATATTCAAGGTCATTTCGATCAATGAAAATGTCACTTACACCAAGTGAAGGCAGTACTTTAATAAATAAATACCAATTAAATAATTATTTTATCAATTGAAATTTGTGTTCTAGTTCTATCTTTTAGTTCCTTTTAAGTGTAATCATCATACATGCAATGTGTCCTCTTGTAATTAAACGTAAAATGTGTCAATCTACTGTAACAGCTATGTCCGCGAGCATTTCGCTGAGAACCTAATTAAGTGCCCACCGTGTTTTGATATCAGACTAGTGGAAGCATTTGTTGTATTGTTGTGCTAAATAAAAAGCAGGCCTCCGTTTGTATTATCATGGTAATTACATCTTTTGACTCAAATAAAGCAGGTGGAATAAAAAAAAAAAACAGTCAAAAGCCATACAAATCTTACATGCTTAAGAACCAGCGGCACCGGTCGTATGTTGGGTAACTCATTTCATTTGATTAATCCAACACTGTAATATATCTTATTGTGTACATATCTAATTAAACTACCTTAAATTAACCTACTCAGTCATAATTGTGATGAAAGATTGCAAGGCAACCAAGCGAAATGAATACAGTGTGACCCCGCTATAACACGGTAGTTGGGAGCCATAGAACCCAACCCTGTTATAGACTGAACCGTGTTATAAGCAACCAGGTCAGTTAGCTGAAGAAAATGATGCATGTACCCCAAAAATGTGCCCCGGGGGCGGGGGGAGGGTAGGTAATAAATGCGGGCTCAAAAATACGTGCCTCATTGGCACAGTTATCATCTTAAATCGATGCATATTAAATGAGAAATACACCTGTAGTGAAAACAGAGAGGGCATATATAATATTTTACCTTATTCAGAGAACCACACATTGGTACATATACGTGTATACTGTTTATATATACATGTCTAATGTATAGCAATGAATAAAGTATCAACACTGTGTACTCACCCACGAATCACGTCACATACATTGAATCCACAATACAAGTAATTCCATTGAAAATATGCACACACGCACACATTTAAAATATTCAATAATTTTGTCACAGGTCATATAGGTCTGAATTTAGTGGAAAAAATAGCACAATCACGTAATGAATGATGAAGCACATTTACTTTTCAGGACGTCCCAAGTCAGTAAAAGTTTGCGTTTTAAGTCGCCGTCGGTAGAGTTTGTAAGCATAAACATTTTTCCTGTAAAAAGGAAACTTTCATGGCACAGTAAAAGTGTTCCAGTCACATTGGAAAATGAAACAATCCATCAGATTCCACTGCTTTTATTTAAGTTCGGTACTGACTTCCTTTGAAGAAAGGTTCTTTGTTTTTATTGAAGATTGTAGTCGGCTTTCTTTGATGAAGGGTGCATTCATTATTGAACTCACCGCTAAAGGACAGCCTTGGAGAACCAAACAAGTGCCCATTCTTATTGTGGCGGCAACATCAAAAAATTCTATTGCATGATTGAGACTGATTTTTTTCCCCATTTGCTTAGTACGTTTTCATAACAGTCAGTGCTTCAAAGGATATGTTTTCTTTGAAATTTCAGCAACTATTTTATCTGGGCACATTCTTTTAAAAATTGAATTGGCCGTCGTATGGTCAATTGTAGTTACTGTTCCTCCCTGCCTATCAAATAGACAAGTGAGGTTTTTTTTTTTTTACATTTGTGGTAGTTGAGTGATGCTGCCTTCCACGTATGCGTCAGAAATTTAAAGAAAGGGTCAATCGACGATAGAGACGCAGGTGTTCTGGTCTGATGACAGATGTGAATGTACTGAAGGATTTAATTCTGAGTGAAAAGAAGAAGAATTTTACTTATCATCCACATACAAATGGCAGTCTATGTAAATATATTAATTACCAGTGAGCGGCTGAAAATCCGATGAAAGATAGATTATGAGATAATACCTCGTCCGGTTAATCTCCGCTACCAGAAATGTAAATTTGAAGAAAAAAAAAGCGGATATCTGAAAATATACAGTACTCATGCTAGATGTCAACATAAGTGGATTATGATATAACAATGCACTGTTAAGATGGTTTGTCAATATGGACAAGGAATTTGTTTATGTAACAATAGATAATTTTTCAGTGCAGTTTATATCAACTTTGCGGCTTCCTTTCATGGGGCCTCTGAATTTCTCCACTCCAAACAAGTGGTTGTATATACAAGTTTAAAAGCCAACAATGTCGCCAATAAAAAAATTCGCCAGATGGTATATTTTGCCGCCAATAAGGAAAACAAAATATAGCAATTTGCGACATTGGCAAAGCCCTACGCGATTAATAGACTTTTTACACGTTATTTTTTGAACTTTTAAGAAGAAAATACTATTTTTTCGTGTATGAGAAAAATACATATAAAATTTAAGAAGCCACGAAATGATCGTCTTGCATTTTTCATACGCGATCTCTTCCCTAAAATGATAATAAACCTTTTTGGGGTTTTTTCATACTTTTAAGAAAGAATTTTTTTTTTTGTGTACGAGAAAAATACATGTATGTGAAATTTCGGGAGCCACACCACAACCATGTTATATCCGAATTCATGTTATAACGGAGCAAGCTATAGCAGGGTCACACTGTACTTTGTAAAATAAAGAGCTTTGTTTCAGATACGGACCATTGTGGGGAAAAATGAGTTTCAGAGAATTCCTGAATTTACACATAGAGATATCCTCAAGGATGATGAGAAGTTTCAGTATTACTTTTGCAATGAAATCACGGCATCAATATTTTACTAACTGAAAAATATAAAAATTGAGTTTCGACGTAGACAACTGCCTCATTTAATAAATGCTGCGTGTTTTTGATAAAAAGGAATCTTGTATGGTAGAGTATCAACAGTTAGTCTGGTTCCTTCCTTCGAAGACTCCTAGTTTCATGAAACACTAGTATACATAACTCCAGGAACCAGTCTAATCAACAAAACAAAAAGCCATGACGTAATACATGAATGTTGTCATGTATTGTGTTTATTTGTTGAAACCAGCTGCAATCATGTTATCGATCTTTCAGATGTTGGACATTATGAAAATAAATGTAATATATAGATAATAACGAACAACTTCATCAGATAAATCGCTTTATTGACAATTTTTCTCGACTCGATTATAAAACGAGTATTCAGCCATTAAACAGCCCAGTTCCCCCACCCCATCCCCACCCTGCGGTTTTCTGGATGTGTAGTGGGTTTTTTTGGGAGGTCCCTCGGTAACTCGCACCCTCGCTTATAATGCGGTCGGTGTTTTTGGACCCTGATGTACGCAAGTTATCGAGGGAGAGGTGTAGTTTGAAGCAACACATTTTATTTACAGCTTTCATGAATGCTTCTTTAGGACTTTACTGGTTGTTGAATACGTTAGGAGAAACTATTTTTTATGTGTCAAAATGATGTGTTTTAGAGCATGCACTTCTTAAGTGATCATAGGTTTTAAAAGGGGAGCTACTGTACAAAAAGCAGATTTCACTATATCTCCTAAACGATGTTTTCATCGAATGTCTCCATC
This sequence comes from Megalonaias nervosa, assembly GCA_016617855.1. Taxonomy (NCBI): domain Eukaryota; kingdom Metazoa; phylum Mollusca; class Bivalvia; order Unionida; family Unionidae; genus Megalonaias; species Megalonaias nervosa. The sequence continues at coordinate 20,289 of JAECUM010022620.1, read as the reverse complement.
GTATACTGGATACCTCTGTTATAAATCACTGGAGAATCGTTTTCTAAAATATAGCTCACTGTGACTTTTCCTTTTGAGAATAGAATATGTTGTCCCATATCCCCTCTTATGCTACTATTGACACTGTCAAGATAAAATTTACTGCCAGGAAAGTATTGAGGATGTACAAATTCTTTGTGAACATGATACTTTTTTCCTCCTTCATCGCGTGCAGCTATGGAATATCTATCAGAAATGGAGCAGGTATGTTTCCTACAATATTGTACTTTAAATTCAGCCCATCATTTAA
>JAECUM010022620.1:0-17500 GCA_016617855.1 Megalonaias nervosa | reverse complement strand
GAGCACTTTCACATCAACACATATATTCCTGCTGAAAATTAATTCTCAAGTTTGGAATTGCTATTTATACCTCCACACTTCACACAAAGCCCTAACGAACTTTATTCTATTAGGACTATTCCATACATATATACGAATGTCAGCAGCAACTGGCTATGTGTCAGCTACGAGACTGCAACTATAATTAACAGCCACCATATTGCTTACATCAACATACAGTGTTGACAACAGCTTACTTGGGCAAATAAGTCTGTTGTAATATTTGTTTCACTGATGTTTTGTTACATTGATTCAGAGCTATGGACTTATACAAGTGCTATTTACCTGCTAATTATTAGCACACGGTTAATAGTTGGCCTGGACTGGACATCAGAAGACGACACTGTCCTGTGCCATAAATATATGGTTCCCACATACAAATCTTGGTGACGTCATCCAAAAATATATGGCTCCCAAACTACTTGAGTTAAGATTTGTTGCACTTCACACCCTCACACAAGTCTACTACTCCCTGTGCCACCGTTGTAATATATGCTCCAGTATAAGACAGTGTGTTAGAGTAACAACAGTAGTACATAGAAAACTCAGATTTACAGGGAAAATGCAACAAAAAAACTCACTTTAGCATTCCTAGAGGTTTTCTTGTATTTATCATGATTTTGATTGGGGGAGAGATTTTGTCTCGAAAGCAAAATTAATAAAATTTGGGGAAAATTATGGTATTATAATAAAATCACTTACTTGTTAGTAAAAATATAGCTTATTAGATTTAGCTTATGACCCGTTTTTAAAAAATTAATGACCAATGTGCATATGCATCCATCTTAACTCATTTCTTGAAAAGTGCAGATAATTGTAGACAAAGACAAAGTTACAGGAGAAGATTTTAATTTCAGTTTATTATCATTCTTACCTTTATCTTCAAAAGAACTAAATTATATAGGTCGGATTAAGTTAAATATCAAGATTCTGTTAAAGGATTATTGAAAATTTGTTTTTGAAGTAAAATTGCTTTTATCATCATCCAAGATCATAGTACTTTGATATATAACAAATGTTGTTGTTGTTGTTGTTGTTGTTGGCAGCGGCCAGTATAACTGGTGGAGGAAGAACCACCAACCCAAGAGAAGCTACTGGCAAGCTTTCTCATGTATCCACATTAGCCAAGCCTGAGACTCGAACACACACCGATGGAGGTGAGACAGCAGTGATCCGGAATGGTAAGCACTTTAAACCACTCAGCCACCTGGGGCCCCTAAAACAAATGTAAAGGATGCCAATATAACTATGAAATATATCATAAAAGTATTTGTTTCTTGTAAATATGCACATATTACAGTAACAAAGAACCACCTGAAAAAAAATCAGTTACAACAACTCCTCATGGAACTTGAGAATTCATTACAGTATTCTAAACAGTGTTACTGATGTAGGTGTCCACTGTCTGTCACATTGCCAACACATGATTAGTAGCTGACTGTTTTAGGCAGAAGTTGGTTTGCCTCATCGAAATAGTTACTAAGGACTTTGTTGAGAACTTTACTGATTCAAAACAGGATAATTAATGAAATGGATTTTTATGGCAAGTAATTTTTTTGTCATTGAGAGATTCATTCTTTTGAAAACAGAGAGTTTATGACATGGGGTCAAAATGGTACATCATCAAAATGGAATAGGATGATACTGTTACAGTATCTGCTGTTTTTCAGACCATGATTTTTCATGTATAAAGCACATTAATATAGCTGCAGTATCGAAACATATACAGCATAGTGTTAGGAATGATTTAAATTACAGCCTTTGAGAAGACACATATTATAAAATGCCCTTGAGAATTTGGAATTAACTGACAAATGACTCTTTAGTTTGGAAATCTATTGAGAACACTGCCTCTGTGTGCAAGGAGGGCATACCTAGTCAAAACAACAACATGATTGTTTCTACCTTGAGATTCCTTATCCATATTTTCTGTAGAATTAAATGAATAGTGCATAGTTTTTATTACTCATGCAGTATTTAATGTATTATTATGACTAGCTTTATTTGAATCTTAAATGATGTTCATGAATTAAGTAGTTGTCCCATTGAAGGCCCTGTTAAGTGGTCAGTAAAGAATTAAATTTTAGAGGCACTGGCTGCGTTACTGGTTTAGAAATTAGAAATTAATGCTTCAGTGATAGACTACTATAGTATTAATGTTGCTAACTGAGCAACATAACACTGGTACCCTAGTCCTACTATGTAAGATGTCGCCCCTGATATGTATAGTGGGATTATGGGTGGTCATTGTCTTACTTCCTGAACAAACCATGCCAGTGGCCTAGTGGTTAGAGCGTCTGCCTTGGATGCAGGAGATCGTGGGTTCGAACCCCGGCCGAGTCATACCAAAGACTTTTAAAAATGGTACTAGTAGCTGCCTCGCTTAGCACTCAGCATTAAGAGGTTAGTGCTAGCATTTGTTGGCCTGGTGTCAGGATAATGTGATTGCAGGGCCGGCCTTAGGCTGGTTGGACCGATTTAAATTCAGTATCATATAAAAGTTGTTAAGTTCAGTATCATGTAAAACTTGTTTGAAAGTTTATTTTCAAATGCCTTGTTCACAGCAGGCCCTACAAAATGATCCAAATTGGGCCGCACGTTTGCTAAGGCCAGTGCTGTGTGACTGGGTGGGACAAGATGCTACATGTATGTAGTGTGATGCTCCAGTGCTAGACATTGCTATAAACTGTCTCACTGCAGACATCATAGCGATGTGACTGAAATGTTTTTAAAGCTACATTAAAAATTGAAAGCACACACACACACATTTCCTAAACAATTTCTGCTACATACATGTTCCATTGTCTAATTGCTTTGGTCATACTGTAGTTAACATGACGCCTTTTTCCTCGTGGCAGTATATCCAGACAGTTGTTGTTGTAGGGTTTAATGCCATTTTTCAGCACAAGATAGGCTATACATGGCGGCCAGTATCATTGGTGGAGGAAGAACCTGGGAGAACCCTAGAAAGAACCACCGACCCACGAGAAGCTACTGGCAAGCTTTCTCACATACCCATATTGTTTGAACCCGAGACTCGAACCCACGCAGACAGGGATGAGATGGCAGTGATCCGTAACATGTTAGCATAGATATGCCCAATATGTTTGAACTAAGTGTAAATTTTCTATTAACAAAATGACAAATAACTTTTGGTGGTCAGAAACTTTAAAAACAAACTAAACTACTTGATTCTGTCTGGAAATGGGGCCCCGAGTGGTCACTAACTCATCAATCGACTGAAATGGTCAACACATTTTGAAAATTACTTCTGTAAGGAGAAAGGCAGCAGAGTAAATTTTGTATGATTAACACAGAATCAAATCTGAGCAGTTTTATCAATATGGGCTGTCTGGTATGAGAAATATTCTTGAAAACTTGTCCTTGTTGTTGATGGCCAATAGGTTATGCTATAGATCAGTGATTGTTCAGGCAGTGCATGGACCCTCCACCAGTATATATCAGGGGTGATGCCCTACATGGTATGACTGACTGGTACCCTAGTAGCAGCTTCTTATAATGCTTCTAACTTCTGTTGCATAGTAGAAACGTGAATGGGTTGTTGATACAACCAAAGACTGATCATCCTGACTCCTTGGAAGATATCAACATTGTGCTTGATAAATGGTCCTTGAAATAATGAAATGATGTAAGGCACAAAGTTAAGGTATAGAATGTCATTCAGCTTGTTAAAATTCCAGTTAATTTGTTTAAATATGATTACTTTAATTTTGATGAACTGATTTTGCATATTGCTCATTCATTCTTTGTTCCCATTGCAATCCAGTATTTCTCATTATTATTAAAAATAGCTGGAAGGATGATGTTGTCATTGTGGTATCCAAAGTCTGACTGATTATTCTGCAGTGTTGTTTTGTCTGTTAATATGTCTTTTTGCTGATATTTAACCCAGATATGTATCATAGCTAGACTGTCATGTACAGGGGAACATTTTCTGTCTAATGTGTTTTATATATCTGATATATAGTTTTCTTAGCTTCAACAAATATGATGATGAAACTATATGCAAATATACATTATGGTTCACCATTTTCACATCTGATAGGTCAGATCATAGCAAGATATAAGACACATTGCAGGTCTTGTTACCTTGTTATTGCATTTGTGATAATGAAAACAAATGGCAGGTATCCAGTTCTTATATTTTATTTAATAGAAAATATATTTGAAGATTTATTCTTACAGATGTTATTGAAAACCATCAGGATGATGGTTCAGAGGAAGAAGAAGAAGAAAGAGATGTGTTACAAGTCCATGCTGTTAAGGTAAGTAACAGAAAAGAGTGAAAAGCAATAAGCTTTGTAATATTCAACAAATAATTTATTTCCCTAGAATACAAAGTGAAAATGTAATCAACAAATAATTTATTTCCCTAGAATACAAAGTGAAAATGTAATTAAAAGGAACTTATGATATTATGCATTAAATCCCAAATAATCCTAGAATTACAGGCACAAGTGCTAATAATTTAAAGCCCTGAATAAATTAAATCCAAAGCTGAGGGTGTTGATGTGTCTTTAGTAGCATGTAGAGTGTTGACGTTCAAAGTCTTTTGTTTGAATCACAGTAATATCATTCCAGGTTTGAGTTCACTATAAATTACAGTGAATGTCTCTATCCAGAATTTTATCAGAGCACTTTTGTATTTCCAGGGTAAATAATCACTTGAATTCAATAATTTGAAGTAAGAGATTCCAGCCCAAAATAAAATACTGAACACGACTTATAATTCAACTTGAAAGTGCTAAATCTTAAAGCATGACTGAAAAATCCTCTCAGTTAGAAGATTATATATTTCTCTACATGACCTCAGGTCACTTTTAGCATTTTCTGAAAAAGACCTAATACCTAATACCTAATGGACAATAACCTTCTAGAATGATCCTGATGTTTACAAAATAAAAATGTTAGTTTTTATTAGAAAGCAGAACCTGGACTCTGTGAATTACACTAAGGGAATTTCAAAACCTAAACCCAGACCCAAATAAACATATTTACTTCTGTTAATAATAATCCTGATATTAAGCCCATACACATAGAGAATATTTTAGCTATGTATTGTTTGTTTACGAAATAAAATTTGAAAAATGTCAATTCAGGTCAAGCAGAAGATGAACTCAGTTTTGGACAAGGTCAAGTCCAACATACAATGTTACATTACAATAGCATGTAATGAAATACAAAATTTTAAAAAATAACTAACAAAGAATGCAAATTAAATTTACATAACAGCAGAATTTATGTAGGTAATTTATTAAACTTGATGCCCCAGGAGATTAGCACTTGAAATAAATTGTTGTGCAGTGCTTTAAAAACAAACCAACCCAAAACCTAGATGTGATCACAAAAACGACTAAGGCTGTGAATTCCTTTCTTGATGGTTACCAAAGACAACCAATTTCAAGATCCCATGATGATCCGTATTGGAAAATGAGAGCATGTTGTTATGTATATGTAATTAAGTTGCTTGTGTGTTTGTTTTAAAATTCTATTTTTTATTTTATTTTTGTTTCATTGCATTTTATTGTAATGATTATTTTCTTGGGATTCGATATTTTCTTTCAGTAAATTCAGTTTATCTAAAACGTAAAAGGTGTTACATTAGCATTATTTTTAGCTCACTCTGATCCACTGTTTTGTAAACACTACGCAAAAATGATTGGCTATTGCCGAGGTCATTTCGGCCTATGTGTAGTCTGAATAAACAATGTTTATTTTTTACATTTATTTCAGAGTGAGAATCTGGTACTTAGATAGGGCTATTCTTGCATATGTGACAAATGGCATTTTATATTATTGCGATGTTCAAATTAGTAAATCGCGCAGCCTATCACGTGTAGTACCATGTGACCTAAAATCGAGGCTTAAAACAGCAAATTGGTATTAAATTTATTCAGTTGCATTTTAAACCTTGAGGACTTGAGAGGTTTCAATTGTTGAAGCCAGATTGTTTTTGAAGTTCATTTGTTTTTGGAATTTAATAATTTATTCTCTAGAAAACCAAACAAGTGTACTTTTTTATAAAAAGTTCTGGGACAAACAAAATTCAGTGGAAATTTATTCTGGAGTTATATGGAAACATAAACTGTGATTCAGTCGCGAATCTGTTACCACGACTCTTCTGACATCATCGTCTCCATATTGGAATTTCATTGAGATTCGAACCTGGATTTTATTAGAACTGTTTAGTGACAGGACTTGTATTTTTCAATCTTAGGATTAAATTTTGGATTATATTCACAAACTGTAAGTCCTATTTCAATTTTTACATTATTTTCTAGGGAAATAATTTTCAGTTGTTATTATTGTACAAGCCTACACATAACAAGAGAAAATTGGGGCCTTGTCCTTGGGATATTTGAATTTTGGATAAAATATTTCAGAAAATTGTTTTTTGAAATTTAAATTACCCTAGTGTTTAAATCCCAAGTACTATTTTACATTTTGTTTGAAATCTTTAATGAAAACAACAGGCTTTCATTCACAATGTCATCAAAAGTGGAAACTATTCTTTCTAGTCCAACTCAGGAGCAGTTGGATAGTCTGAAAAAAGATGAGTTGCTTGAACCTTCCAGAAAGTACGATCTTTCTGAAGCAAAATCTTCCTTAACGAAACAAGAAATTAAAAATATTTTGATTCAGTATTTGGTAGAGAAGAATGTTTTTGATAAAAGTATTTTGGCTTCGGTCAGTAAGTCGGTATCAGACTCTGACATAAAAGTAATGGAATTAAAAATGAAATACAAGATGAAATTGGAGGTAAGGAAGCTCGAGCTTCAGAAACAGGAAAGGGAGAAAGAAAAACAAATGCAATTAGAAGAGAGAGAGAAACAATTGTGGTTGCAATTTGAAGAGAAGCAATTGCAATTGCAATTTGAAAAAGAGGAGAGAGAGAGAGAGACTGGAGAGGGAGAAAGATAAACAATTACAATTAGAAGAGAAGGAGAGAGAGAGAGACAGGAGAGGAAGAAAGATAAACAATTACAATTATAAGAGAAGGAGAGAGAGAGAGAGACAGGAGAGGGAGAAAGATAAACAGTTACAAATTGAAGAAAGAGAGAGAGAGACAGATGCAAATCCAAAAATAGAAGGATGAAAAGGAATTTCAAATTAGAATGAAAGAATTTGAGCTGGCAAGTGAAAAGCACATTTCCACTTCACATACAAATTTAAGTTTTGACATTACAAGAAATATCAGGTTAGTGCCCCCTTTTAGAGAAAAAGAAGTAGACAAATATTTTCCTCGTTTTGAAAAAGTTGCGGAAAATTTGAAATGGCCAAGTGAGTATTGGACTCGGCTACTACAATGTGTACTAGTTGGTAAAGCTAGTGACATTTACCATTCGATGTCAGTACAACAATGTTCTGACTATGATTTGGTTAAGGAATGCATTTTAAAGGGTTATGCGTTAGTCCCTGAGGCTTATCGGTAAAAATTCAGAAACTATAAAAAAGAACCTGGACAAACTCATGTCGAATTTTTGCAAGAGAAAAAGAGCAGTTATTTGAGAGATGGTGCTTAGCCAAGAAAGTTGGACATGATTGTGAAAGTCTTGAACAACTTGTATTACTTGAAGAATGCAAAAACTGTATCCATTATGACATTAAAACTCATCTTGAAGAGCATAAGATCGAAACCTTGGAAAATGCTGCTCTTGCTGCTGATGAGTATTCCTAAACTCATAAATTTCCTGTTGTAGGCAAATCATTCACTCAGCAGTCTGCTGGTAGAAAGGTATTTCAGCCCAATACAACTCCTCCTAAAACTCAATCTGGTACAACTTCTAAAAATCAAGCTTCTGATAAGCTTGATTCAAAATTCTTGTCTATTCCTACGTGTACCTATTGCAAGAAAAAAGGACATGTCATTTCTGATTGCTTCAAATTGAAATATAGGCATCAGAATCAAGATAGACCTATCCCAAATGCTCTTATTTCTAAGAGGTCAAGGTCAAGGTCATGTATTGAAAGCAATACATTTGTTGGGTTTAATAAACCCCAGTCTGATTTTATTATGGAGAATTATGAACCATTCATGTCGAAGGGTTCTATATCACTCTTGGGTGATTTGGCCAATCCTGTCTCAATTAAAATTTTAAGGGATACAGGAGCTTCTCAGAGTCTTTTATTATCAGGTACTTTGCCTTTTTGTAAGAAGTCCTGTTCTAATGAGAGTGTTCTCATTCAGGGAGTAGAGTGCGACTTTGTTAATGTTCCTCTCCATTCTGTAAATTTGTCATCAGACTTAGTTTCAGGACCTGTGACAGTTGGTATAGTCTCTATTCTACCCATTGAGAGCATTCATTTGTTGCTAGGCAATGACCTAGCTGGAGACATGGTTGTGGTTAATCCACTTGTAACTAACAAGCCTTCTTTGGATCAGAAAGTTGATCCTATTGAAAAAGAATACCCTGAGTTATACCCAGCTTGTGCAGTTACCAGAGCTATGACAAAGAAAGCTCTTGAGAATATTTTGATATGGAAAGTATTGGTCAGGCTTTTGATGAGGTCACTTTCACTCCTAATTTGGATCAGTCAAAAGGTATTGATCACAGTGATCCTCTTTTAAATACTCATTCTCTTTTATCTAATCAGGGTGACAAATGACAATCACTTGTCGTCGAACAGGAAAAAGATCCTGAGATCTCCTGTTTGTTTCAGAGGGCCATTAGTGAAACTGAAGCCACTGAACTACCTGTCTGTTATTTCATTAAAAATGGAATTCTTATGAGAAAATGGAGACCTCCCGAGGTACCTGCTAATGACGAGTGGTCAGTGAACTATCAGATTGTAGTTCCAAAATCTTACAGACAGGAAATACTTAGTTTGGCCCATGAAACTCCTCTGGCTGGTCATTTAGGGATAAATAAAACTTGTCACAAGATCTTGACTCACTTTTATTGGCCAAAAATCAAAAGTGATGTTTGTAAATTTTGTAGATCTTGTCATACTTGTCAAATGATAGGAAAACCCAATCAGAAGATACCTAAGGCTCATCTGCAACCTATTCCTGCATATGATGAACCATTTAGCAGAATTATGGTAGATTGTGTTGGTCCCTTACCTAAGACCAAGTCAGGCAACCAATATTTGTTGACCATTATATGTGCGTCAACAAGGTTCCCAGATGCAATTCCTTTGAGGAATACTATAGTAAAAGCTTTGATAAAGTTTTTTTACTCAGTTTGGCCTTCCCAAATCTGTCCAATCAGGTCAAAGGTCAAATTTTGTGTCTGGAATTTTCCAGCTTGTTATGTTTGAATTTGGCACTCAGCAATTCAAGTCAAAAGTGAAACTATGGTTTCACAAAACTTTACTTGAGAGAACATTTGAGTCCTGTAATAGAGTTCATTCTCTCTTGCTCATTCTTCAAAATGTTCTTCAATATAGATTTTATGGCCCTTACAAAGTAAAGAAGAAAATGAATGAGTTAAATTATAATTATAGTACTCTGATCTAAATAAATTAATGGAGTACTAGTATATTGAAAGAGATAGCCAAGTAAATTATGCAATTAATTTAGTAGTATCTGTCCCACCAACTGAGGATTTAAGTGAAGAAATTCAATTGGACACTGTTGATCTTGGAGCAACAAATCATTGGAATTCGGAAGTTATGAAAAATCTAGACCAGAAACTTTTACATTTGCAACAACAAGAAAGGAATGAACTTAAACAATTATTATTCAACTATGAACACTTGTTTCGAGATATTTCTACGAGGACAAACAAAATTTTTCATGATGTTGAAATTGTGGATTCAAAACCTGTGAAACAACACCCATACAGGATGAACCCTCTCAAACAGGAATACTTGAAAAAGGAAATTCAGTATTTGCTGGAGAATGATTTCAAAGAGCCCAGTAAAAGTGATTGGAGTTCCCCATGTATACTTGTTCCAAAACCGGATAAAACTTTCCATATGTGCACTGATTATAGGAAGGTGAACAGTGTGACAAAAACAGATTCATTTCCATTACCAAGAATCGATGATTGTATTGATAAAATTGGAAATGCCAAGTACATCACCAAATTTGACCTTCTGAAAGGATGTTGGTAAATTCCACTTACGGAAAGAGCGAAAGAAATTTCGGCATTTGTGACTCCAGATGGACTCTATGAATATAAAGTAATGCCATTTGGGATGAAGGGTTCCCCAAGTACTTTTCAACGCTTGATGAATTTGATTACCCCTGGTCTAGAATATTGTGATGCTTACATTGATGATGTCATCATCTACAATGTCACCTGGAAAGAACATATAGCCACGATTCGGAAATTCTTTGAAAGACTCACTGATGCAAATTTGACAATCAATTTAACTAAAAGTGAGTTCTGCCATGCTTGTGTAACTTTTCTAAGACATATTGTGGGACATGGTCAAGTTAAACCTATCGATGCTGAGGTTAAGGCTATCTCTGATTTCCCTGTGCCTATCAGTGAAAAGCAACTGTTGCGATTTTTGGGTATGGCCGGATACTATTGAAAGTTTTGTTCCAGTTTTTCTAATATTGCTGAACCTCTGACAAACTTGTTAAGTAAGAAAAACAAGTTTCTTTGGACTGAAAAATGTCAGGAAGCTTTTGATAGATTAAAGGCCATACTCAAAAGTGCACCGGTTCTAACAGCTCCAAATTTCAATCAGTCTTTTAAATTATCTGTGGATGCAAGTGATGTTGGGGTTGGAGCAGTATTGATTCAAGAAGTAAGAAAATGGTGTTGATCATCCAGTGTGCTATTTCTCTAAGAAATTAAATAAGCACCAAAGAAATTACTCAGTAATTGAGAAGGAATGTTTGGCTTTAACTTCATTACAGCATTTTGAAGTTTACATTAGCTCAGCTCCTTCTCCGGCTGTTGTGTATAGTGATCACAACCCCCTTACTTTCATCAACAAGATGAAAAATAAAAATCAAAGATTATTAAGGTTGAGTTTGCTTTTGCAAGAATATAATCTCAACATCAGGCACATCAAAGGAAAAGACAATTTGATTGCAGATGCACTTTCCAGTGTATAGAAATATTATTTCATGTACACTTATATAATTCATAAGAATTTTCTTATGTAATTTTGCTTACCTCATGTATAATTTACATATGGTAAAAAGAAAGATTTATTATATGAATGTTTCTTTTTTCTTTATGGGGGGAAGTGTTACATATATGTAATTAAATTGCTTGTGTGTTAGTTTTAAAATTCTTTTTTTTTTTATTTTTGTTTCATTGCATTTTATTGTAATGATTATTTTCTCGGGATTCAATATTTTATTTCAGTAAATTCTGTTTATCTAAAACGTAAAGGTGTTACATTAGCATTATTTTTAGCTCACTCTGATACACCGTTTTGTAAACACTACGCGAAAACGATTGGCTATTGCCAAGGTCATTTCGGCCTACATGTAGTCTGAATAGACAATGTTTTATTTTTACATTTATTTCAGAGTGAGAATCTGGTACTTAGGGCTATTCTTGCATACGTGACAAATGGCATTTTATATTATTGCGATGTTCAAATTAGTAAATCGCACAGCCTATCACGTGTAGTACCATGTGACCTAAAATTGAGGCTTAAAACAGCAAAATGGTATTAAATTTATTCAGTTGTATTTTAAACCTTGAGGACTCGAGAGGTTTCAATTGTTGAAGCCAAGCCAGATTATTTTTGAAGTTCATTTGTTTTTGGAATTTAATACTTTATTCTCTAGAAAACCAAGCAAGTGTATTTTTTTATAAAAAGTTCTGGGACAAACAAAATTCAGTGGAAATTTATTCTGGAGTTATACGGAAACATAAACTGTGATTCAGTCGAGGATATGTTACCACCACTCTTCTGATGTCATCGTCTCCATATTGGAATTTCATCAAGATTCGAACCTGGATTTTATTAGAACTGTTTAGTGACAGGACTTGTATTTTTCAATCTTAGGATTAAATTTTGGATTATATTCACAAACTGTTAAGTTCTATTTCCAATTTTTACATTATTTTCTAGGGAAATAAATTATTTTGTTAAAATATACAAAGCTTGTTGACTTCACTTTTTTCTCTTGTTATTATTGTACGAGCCTACACGTAACTATGTATTATGGATATCCACTTAGTAATATCTATAAGTTGAAATTACATAATTATAACGTTATCTAAATGTATCATACTACATTGCTTGGACCTTTTGTTATATCAAAATAATTATATTTCAGAGCATTAGAGCACCAGCAGAAATATATTGTTTTTACAAATCACAAGTTTTTCATATGAAAATAAAGAAATCACTGTTAATGCTAATGTCTGCACTTTCAAGATTGTTTTAAAAAAATCAGTGATAACATTATCCCACTATATTAAACTGAGTTCATTTTATGTCAGATCTAATTGTTCCAGTATATCTAAATCATATTTAGTTAATGGCACATTATTCCTTTTTGATTTGATATGTTTCTATAGATGTTAACAATTAAACTTGTTTACTTTCTTTTACTGGCTACAATTCATGTACTATATGGCTGTAATGTTGAGGTTAAAAATTTTACGTAATATTTACTATGCTTGTAGATGATATTCATTGGTAGCTGTTGCTGTTAAAGCAGTTTATTAGTATGTTACAATAATATATTTGTCAGTGTGAACTCAAGATCCAAATTTTAATGTTTCCTATGGTCAGTATTGGTTTCTTTACATTGCTTAGGGCTGTTCCTTTTAAACATATATGGTACCTAGGGAAGGCAGTTTTTTTAAAACTATATGCCAGAGTACGTTTGTTTCACAGAATTCATATTGAAATGATAAGAAAATTTTAAATTGAATCTTTGGGTGAGTAACCACTTTAAACGTGCCTTCCCTGGGTCCATTGTATGTTTAATGGAACCGGCCTTACATGGTAAACAGTTGAACAATTCCTGTTTAAAATGGTATTAATGTTTGGGGAATGTAAGATCTGAAAGTAAAAGGGATATTTTTTTTATTACGTAATAACTGCAATTCAAGTGTGAAAGCAAAAAAGAAGAAAATGACTCGAGTACCATGGTCTAAGGAGGAGAAGGTAGCTGTAGAAAGATAACTGGGACAGTTTATAAGAACTGCTTCACTACTAGGAAAAGCAGCATGTGAAAAGGCAAAGAGGAAGGAACCTATTATGGCAAGATTTCCATGGAGCCAGATTAAAGTCTATCACAAATTCAAAATCTAAAGCTATTTTAAAGCTAAAAAAACTAGAACCTTTACCTGCAAAATTCAAACAGATGATAAATATTTGCTGGCCTATAAGTTGATACTTTTGGATTAGCAAGTCTGGGCTTCGTCTTATATTCCAAATCGACATGTATATGGATTATGTCTCTCAGATTGTGTTATTGTTCATCGTGTAATTTTTTGTTATGTAAAAAAAATATTTTTTTCCAAAAGTATGGAAAATAATGTGTAAAATAATTATCGTTTTGGAAAGAGATTGCATACTAAATAAATTAGTACCCGACAATGAGAAGGATCTTAAATTGTCTACATGATTTTCTATATTAAATTCATGTGCATCAGATGTAATTGCGCTAAAACAGTATGTACTAGTAATATATGTTGTTTTAATTTGATTACATATATGTGCATTAGAAAATGAATAACAATGACAAAGACAGGTATTTCATCGCATTTTTCTTCTTGCACCTCGTGATCAAATAAAATATGCCCTGATATGAGAGAGAGGTTTCAGGACAATTATAATCTATCTTGTTAAATTAGTTGGCAATAGTGATCATATTCCTGTACAAAGGCAATGCTACATTCCATTATCAAATGATACCACTGTGCCAACAATTCCTTCTAGTTTTAATTATGATATCCATTGTCTCAAGAACAAAACAGCTTTGCAGTGTTATTTACATGCTAATTAAATACACTAATGCTTGAGTCAAGTCATTCCAGCTAAAACCTGTTTGAGGTCAATGTTGGGCAGACCAGATCAAATCGGGAAATGAGACTACCCATAGGGTATTATGAATACAGTACCATGTCATGCCAGGTGCTTACTCATGCAAGTTTCTGAACCAGTGACACATTTTATACTCAACGACAGAAATGTCATTCAGACTAACAACTAGCATGAGCAAAGATGAAAACCATATGCCATATGACTACGGGAAGTGTACATGAACTTACTCTTATTTGTTGGGAAAGATGTGATTGTGCATACAAAGAAAATTACACAATATGATTCAGTGGTCATTTTTGGGTTTTGACCTAAATGGAGCCTATATGGATATAAATATTGTGAACATTTAAATTTGAAACTGAAGGATTATGGCATGTATTTTATTAGTTTACATTTACTGTTTACTTTATTACTGTTTTCTCTTTCATAAAAGCTGCAGATAAACAGGGCAGTAATGTACAAAATATCATGAAATGCAATAGAATGCACATGCCTCTCTCATATCAAAACAGAATTCTGGAAAAGACATTTTAGCATCAGTGATGCAATTTCCCTGTAATCTGAAATACATACTATTAATATTCCTGAAAATGTCTTATACTCAGCATCTACTATGATATGAATGAAGGATGGAAACTGTACAAAATGTACAAATTCGACTTAAACTTGACAGTGACTTACAGGCTGACAAATAGGGTAGATTTTCCAGTATGTTCTTAGATTTCTTTTTAGTAATTCGATTAATTTGCATTCAGGACAAGAAAGTTTATATTTGTGTTCAGATTTATAGTTTTGTTATTTGTACAGTTTCATATTTTTGTTACACAAATATTTTTCCTGTCATTGAAGTAGTTCTTATATATTTGTCATTCAATAAACAAACATTGAAAGTATTACCATGTTTTAAAAATGTAAATATGAATACTTCCATCAGAAAATAGTGTTGTCTCTGAAGTCAAAAGTACTTCAGTATAATTATGCAGTACAGTTTTTTTAACATGCTGTTTAAATTTTGCTTCTTTTTACAAATATGCTCTTCCTGTACATATTTTTCATATTAGTTTTAAAGAAGTTTGCATTTTAATTTCTTTACCCATAGTATATTGAGACATGTATACTTTGATAAGATATATACAGCAGTTTTGAAATGGTACATTGCATACCTTAAATGCAAGTCTGGTACAATTTCATTGCTCCAACCTAAGTTTGTCTGAATATTCTGAAGGCAAAGCTTACTAAACATCTTTCAGATGAATCTTTTTATGCAGCTGCTCTGTTTGTCAGACGTTTAAAATGTCAGTCAACGAGATTATGTCGCATCTATATTCTTGACTTGTATTTTAGCATGTGTTTTAGTGTGGTCAAAGGGCCGCTGCCCACTTCTCATTTTTATAAGTCTTTTTGGACTTCAGGGAAGAAAATCTAATTGGAATTATAGTACAGATAACTTAAATTTTGTTGGCTTCTTTCTCTGAATAAGTAAAGATGAAATTATTTGAATTACTCAATACATTTGCACTTTACAAAGGAAATTGTCTTGCTTAATGTTCCTTCCAAAAACAAATTGACAGTTTGACGTTTCATCAGGTTTGAAAGGAACTACCTTGTCTGACTATAATAGAGATTGTTCATGCAGACAGTAAAGATAACTAAGATGATGTTTCATGTAACAATGCAGTAGTATTGCGTATGTCTTCCTGTGATGCCATATTTTGTCAAGACTCCTCCACCTTAGATGGTAGTTGATGTAATTTCGTTCATCTGTCAACTCCCTAGATTACCCTCAATGTTGCAGTTTTTTACTTTCATTCACTTTAATACCATTGTAACCAACATTTTGAATATTGTTCATGAGTGGACTCAACATGCAGGCTGTGGCCAGCTTCTTGTATTTATTCAGTAATGACACACAAATTGACTGAAATTAATTTCTTTGGGTTGCATCTTTTATATTAAACATTTTTGTGGAGATGATGATTATAGTCATTTACTGTATGCAGTTAAATATGTGTCATATTCATACATGCTTATCTGGATGACTTAATTAAATTATAATGCAAATTAATCATTTAATCTTTTTCTTTTTCTTCTTAGCTTCCTACTGTTATTTACTTTTAATACTTTGGTTTTAGACATTATTAGGTAGGTGGCCATAGCAGCTCAGTAGGTGGATCATTGGTCATAAGTTCACTACACTGGAAAGGAAAAATAAAGCCGGACTTTACATCCTGAATAAGAACACTCTGACTAGATTTTTTTCTCAGATACATGCAACGTACCTGATAATAAAAGACTCAGAGAAGCTTCTTTGTACCTTAATATTTTAATGGGGTTGGGCTTGGCAGAATTGCCCACAGGTCATATAGAACCTTCAACATAAATGGCGTATGATTCTCAATAATAAAATCAGACTGATTTGTTTGATCCAACAAATTTATTACTTTCAATACATGACTGTGACCTTGACCTCTTAAAATAAGAACATTTGGAAAGTCTGTCTTTATTTTTCAATCTGTAGCAATCAGAAATAACATGCACTTTCTTGTTGCAATAAGTGAAAATAGGTCGATAAAGATTCCTTATCAGTCTTGTCATAATTATGATATCTAAAACAAGCCAGACTCAGACTTGCGAGTACTGATATGAGAATGAGATGATTTTTACCAGAAAAACTGCTGAGAGGAAAACTTAAAGACAAAAGAAACTTCTGAGTCAAGGAATAATCATCAGCTGTATAAGCAGCATTTTCTAGCATTTCAACCTTTTACTCGCCACTCTAGGTCTTGTCGTCACTCTGGACACAATATTTGAACCTTTCAACTAATATAAGCTGTCTGAGGTTATGTTACTCTTGATCAACCTTTTTTGACCAAGCACCACTGATCCAGTATTTGTTCTTTTTATCTTGCAAATTCAACATGGGTCTCTCCAGTTTCCATTTTGAAATTCCTAACTTGTGTTGATATACGTCAGGTACCAACTCATAACCCCTCAAGATACATTCCTTAACCACATCATAATTAACACTTTGTTGTAATGACCGCGAAGTGTAGATTTTATTAGCTTTGCTCATAAGTACACTTTGTAAAAATATATCCCAGTGCTCTCTTGGCCATATTGATCTACTTCCTCTTCTCTAAAAATTGGTACTAACCTATTATTTATGATAGCATCAAAACATGAGTTTGTATGTAAAAGGGAGGGGTTGCTTTTCACTTTTCACTTCTAATTTGTAATGTAAATTGCATTTCCCCTTTTCTGTCTGTATTTCCATCTCTTCTTTTTTATTTCCATTTGCCTATCGACCACTCCAGTGGCCTAGTGGCTAGAGCATCCATCCCGGATGCGGGATGTCGCTGGTTCGAACCCTGGCCAAGTCATACCAAAGACATAACAAATGGTACTAACAGCTGCCTCGTTAGGTGCTCAGCATTAAGAGGTTAGTGTTGGGGCTGGTTGGCCTTATGTTAGGATAATGTGACTGGGTGGGACAGCGGCATGATGCCCCAGTGCTAGACAT
>JAECUM010022617.1:0-23947 GCA_016617855.1 Megalonaias nervosa | reverse complement strand
TATATATATATATATATATATATATATATATATATATATATATATATATATATATATATATATATATATATATATATATAGATCTGTGTGTGTGATTCCGGGCATGATTACAGGTATGAATCAGAATCAATCCATACAATCCTTAAATCCTCCAATTTCCATGTAAAGCTCTCTCAAGTAAACAATTACGAACAATTAACTATATGCAATACTACCTCTTCCAGACCACAAACAACCCAGTGCTGAACACGACATTGCGATGTTCCATCTTTGTTTGCTGCTAGTTACGTTTTTTGTGCTATCAGCTGTCTTTCAGCGACTCCCAACCAACACCGATTTCACAAGCTATTTCTTCAATCTATAGGATGATGAAACCATAGTAAACTATTGTCAATTGATATTCTTGTACCTAACAGTTTTCAAAGCACATTTCAGAAGGAGAAGCCTCTCAACACTCAGATCCTTTACAGGTCACAAACACAGGCGTACCTTGCTTAAGGCGACAAAAACTGTGCAACAGAAAACCGTTTACTAGCATCTAAACAAGCACAGCCGTGAACGTAACATTTTATTCTAACTCGAAAGACAGAATCGTACTCCAAGCGCACTCCCTGCGAATGATTCCAATCAGTCCTTTAACGAAACGAATCAAAGCTAACATTGTTTCGTGAATACTGTATACTATATATGAAACTAGTGTGTGCGGGTGTGTATTATCTAAAATACTCACTATAGTATCAGTTGGATAGGGAATGAGAATGACGAAAAAACAGTAATTGGATGGTAGGTGAATTAGAATATTTAAAATGACCTCTGTGATTTAGCTGTTTTCAAAATTGTATGTGCTCAAAGTTTATGATTGTCTAATTCTTTATATTGAACATATTTGCACAGTATGAAAAGAAACGGTTTGGAAATTATCACTTTCACCATCTTTATCAAATACATTTGTATAAAACGTCATACACGTTGATAGGCTCTAGGACTCGTACGAAACTGGTAAGCTCAGAAATGCAGTCGACCTTAACAGCAGGATGCTACTCATAGTCAAGCGAGCTGGAGAAGAGCAGCTACCCGAATGCTGTACACACTGTCGTCAGCAGGCAGCGCGCAGCACAGCTCAAGATGACATCCTAAACGCAACTAGCATTGCCAGCTTTGTCCTTTACGCGGGCGATGAACCCAGTTTTTCCCTCCACGTTGAGGGATCGAACTGCCTGCGCTGCATGAATGTTCGTCCAGATCTCATTCCTGGCCACCTCGCACTTGTCGCGCTCGTCGAGGATGAGCCGAAAGTGGAGCTAAGGCGACCGTGCATGGCCTGATAACTGCGGTCTATTATCGTGTTGAGATTGGCCTCTTCCAGGACGAGAATTTCTATTGTGCATTTTGGTATGCGTGGTAACAGGGACAACAGCTACAGTTAGAACCCAAGGACCGAAATTCGAGGTGACCATAGACATGACAGTCAGGATACCGTCGACGCCGTCGATCAAGCTTGTGGAACGGTGGCGCTTTTTGTAGACACACCACCGCTGCTCTGCCTCCAAGTGCTGTCTGTACCTCTGAAGTTTGGTGAGTCGAGAGTCCAACAACGGCCTATGTTCGTACAAGCCCAATGGCGCGGACCTCCAGCCTCTCACCTTCGTGCACACGCACAACGATAATGAATCTAAAGTAAATGTCGATGTTTTCACAGATTGTTATGGTCCCCCGCTTGATGAAACTTCCGTCGACCAGCTCGCCGATGGTTAAAGCATCTGGGCCGCCAATACGGACCTTGAGCAATTTGCGGTAATTTTTTCCGAAGAGTGATATGCGACTCAGTATATCTTTTTTAAAAAGAAGAACCCGGTCTTACACCCACTGATACCGGTGAGTTTGGGCTTTTCATCGTCTAGTCACATCTGCGGCGTCGTTATAGAATAATCGTACAGAGTTCTTATCGCTTCCTACTGCAGAGAATGTATGATTATATCCAGCTGGCCTTGATTACGCCATGGATGCGCAAGATGACTCCACTTATTAATGGCTAACTTCTTTGTCCCACCCAAACCGGAATCGGTACGCGCTGATTCTGTGCTGGCGAAGATACTTCTATTTTATGTCGACGTCAGACGTTTGCTTCGCTAGATAAGTCCATACGGTGTGGTCCTCGTGGTTACCAGGCCGTGGTTTTATTATGTTTCCGCGAGTTCTAGTTGCAGAATCTAAAATGCTTAAGGTTGCAAAGGCGCTGTGGCCTGTTCGTCGGCTTTGAGGCCCTCGCATCGGATGCCATATACTGCTGCCAGCAGGTATGCCGCCTGTAAGATAGATGTAGCCAGAACTTACTCGTGCCAGATAAGGACTTTCCATTTTCCACTCGAACTGGGAAATATTTTTTCTTCTGGCACCCAGTCGTCATATCGTCAAAAGAGTGCAAAGTTTGATGGCCAGGCATCAGCGTCAACATAATGCATTTGGGCATCATCTTGTAGGCATACTTGCTCCGTTAAATTTACGACCCTGTTTGAAGTCTTATCCAGCCTACCGGCAATGTCGTACGTTTGGAGGCCCTTTCCGCGCTTTGGATATCAGCATTAGACCATACTCACCCAACAAACTCGCACGTATATCTTCTGATTATTGCATCATGGACGCTTACAGGCTCCGTGACACATACTATCTTATTCGAGGTCATACCCATGATGCCTGTCGTGTTATCTTATATTATTTTAAGGTTGCGACCGCGTCCTCGCCGTATGGTTTTCTAAGCGCTTCAACACCACTGATTAGCTGGGTCCAGCGGTATCATTTTTCCACTGCCTCATCGTCTCAAATAACGGACATCCAGACCCGTGATCCTGTTTGTCGCCATGTTCTCATTGCCGCTCATAGAGTCGTCAAGATTGGCCACACTGAGCACAACTTGTTCGTTAACATATCTTGTCCATGCCATTTCGAACAACTTGATCGAGAAGCTGAGGTATTGTTTTCTAGCTAAGTCTGTTCGTCAACTCACTTTTCTACCGCAGGGTTGGTACGGTATTCAAATTTGTATTTCTTTGTTTAGGCTTATTTTTCTTTCTTCTGCTTCTTTCGATAGATCGAGAATGACCTGGCATGTGGAGTGGTTAATATTGAATCTGGATTGTACCGCTAAGAGGTTTTACGGGTCTGGAAGACTGTCGTGGCGATCAGGTGTCGGAGCTTGTCCCCTTGATCCTCACACGGAACCAAATCTACGCGGATGTACTTCGCAGATTTCCATGGTTCTACCAAAGTCGGTGTTATTGAGCAGTTTAAATCGGTCCTTGTCAAACTGCCTCGTGGCCTGAGGCAGCATGTCGGTGTTCTTTTGGATTTAATATGCAATCTACGGGCTCTGGTCAAATTCCTGTGCTCGGAGAATCTTCGTGTCCCTCATGCAAATACTGGGGAAGAAATGGAGGTTTTGGTAGTGAATAATCTAGCGATAATTCTTCAGCATGTTTGGTAATAGCTTTGTAAATCCGGTGTAACGACCCCCAGCTTGTTCATTAAATCACGCTGATAAGAAAATAGCCATTTTTCCAAAAGCTATTGACTCTAGGGCTAAAGGGTAGTCATTGTTAGCGTCGTACACCACTTCCGGTTAATCCAATACCACCATGGATCATCTGGCGTTATGCTATTTAAATCAGTCCTTTCGTAGTCAGTCCAGACGTGGCCCTCGCTGGTAGACTCTGCATCATGGTCCAATTACAAAGGTTTTTGTCGAAAAGGTAGATGATGCAAGTGGTAGGTCGTAGTCCAGGTAAATGTGGTATTTGACTTTGCTGTGGAGGTACTGCCTCAAATGTCTCGCTCAACAAAGATATCTATATCAGTGTCTGTCACCAGCACGAGCTCTGCAGGACGTCAAAGTCCATAACAGGACTGCTAAGTGGTGTGGAGGGTCAATGACAAACGTCATCATTAAGGTTACCCGGAAGACTGGAAGTATGTCTGCATAAACGGAGCATGGCCGTCGTAAGGTAAAGGGAGTTTATAGTCTTCCATCATCTTGCCGACTATGGCATTCCATAAGTTCTGGGCGTTCTGACAGTCCCAGAATATGTCCATACGGTTAATGGTGCTGTAGAAAACTTCAGTGGGAGATAGCTTCATCTCATCAAAATGACCCCACTCTTCCATATAGGTATATCGACGGGCGATGCGGAAGTCATTCTGGCGGAATACATCAGCCAGCTTGGATGGATTGCGCAGCAAGAGCTAAAAGCTGTCTGTGAACCGCAACTTGCCCAGGGAAATGGAATCATACTTTTCCAAGTTGTTGGGAAGCCTACTGTCGTAGTTCCTCTGGTTGTGGAAGATAACGGGGACTTTCATTTCATCTGGGCGTAGCCGTAGCAGGAGGTTACATCTGTTATGGGTGGCTCCTGGGTATTTACCAGTGATGTGGCAGTCGTCTCTCACTTGGTCCTTACCCATCCGTTTTCGACAGATGTGTCAGGCCTTCGTAACTTCAAACGCAACACTTAGCTGATGTAGTCAACAATGTGCGAGGGTAGACTAATTTCTCTCGGAGATATACCATCTCTTTCTCTAGACATTTTGTCAATTGAAATACCGCGACCTTTCCTCTATACATCACGAAAGGTTTGGTCTTGCCATCAAATCTGATGAGGATGTAGAATCCGCATGGAGGCTGGATGGAGGTTTTATAAGTATCGCGGTAAGTGTAATCCACCTCTTTCCTTTTAACCGGCATGTTAAAAGCTTCGAGGTCAGCATAAATAACGTAAGGTGCTCCATCTGGTAAAATATGTGTTTAAAGTAAAGCTTGTTCTTCCCAGGCTGTGGGAGAAATGTCCTCTTGGACTTCAATCATGTGACCAGATACTCGGTAAAGTGGCAGTCGAGAAGGTCGGGGCGAGAGAATGGTGACATTGGTGTGTTGTAATACAGTACATAGCCTTTCTCTGAATGTGAGAATACTATTGTCACTCGTTAAGCGTGAATATGCTCTTGCACCAGCGCTGCTTTAACAGAGACGTTTGTCGCTTTGCGTGACCTGGAACGAGGTTAAGCTTTAATATGCAGCTCACCATATTCTTGATAAATTTATTTCACGTTCTGAATAAAATTTACCTCAAATCTTAATAAAGCTTTGAAGTAATACAAGTGTTAAAGTTAGTTGCTTTTTTTAGAACTTACAAGAGGTCAAGGTATTTATCACCACAATCAAATCTCAACCTAACCCTTTCACGTACGTACGCACATTTCATTTTACTGAAATTTTGAGAGATTTTTAAGGAAAATATGTGTCAAGCCAAGAAACAATCACGCAATTCTAATAATTTCACACTTTCTTGTTTCACATTTGTATGATTTCTCAGTTAGCTAGTAAGAGCCAAATATTTTTACTTCACGCCGTACAATACAGAACATGACGCAAACACCCAATACACATTATCCCTACCTCAGAAAAAATATCCAGATAATTCCCTATATAAAGAAATCTGCGAGGTTCCATTTATGAAACTAATCCATGCTGAAATTAATCCATGTTGTCAGAAAGTCTCGTGAAAAATGTACATTATGACGTCTGGTCCTAGAAATTGGCTGATTACTTGGGTTGAAAAATACATTCCCACTAACGACTGCCAATAATCAACAAATAAACGGAAACGTAGATACAAATAGAACACGCATACCCAAGTTTATTACAGTATCAACTCTGGGTTGTCAGTGGCATGGGTGTCTTTTTGAGTTGTTACACTCTTTTTAGGGTCGAAGCCAAGACAATTGACACAGTATCCCGCGCCATATGTATTGACTGAGTATATCCCCTCCACTTACTTTCACCTGTCCCACAGAAAAAAGAAGAAATTTTGCAGTTAGAAATGTAGGACGTTTTCTTTTGCCCAAAAACATTTTATTATTTAGAGCGATAGAAATAACGAAACATGCAAACTGGAATTTTCAATCTATCTACACCAGAATAAGCTTTGTGTCACTGTATTCTCATGTGTGTACCAATCCAAATACTGTCCAGCGTCTGTTTAATTTCAGGTATTTACCTGTCAAGTATTAAGTAGTTGCTTTATTGGTCAGAAATTGCTGATACTATGTTGAACTGTTAGCTGTAGTGGTTATTTCTCAATAGGTCTTCAAACTTGGCTCTAATTCGATATGCGCAAGTAGTAATAGGAGGCGATATAGCATCAATGGAAAATACATTACAGACCCCACCCCACCCTCACCCCGGGCCTGTATAGCGTCAAGATTTATAGCGTCAAATGGCACACCCTGGGCCTGTATAGCGTCAAGGGAATTTTGTATAGGGACAATAGGAATTGAACAGGTAGGATGACGTCACGGTACTGGACACTGGCAACAATGTAGCAAGTGGCTGACCTGAATACGCGCAGCTACTCTAGGTAGAGACAAATACAATAGAGACAGAGACATATACAACACATAGATAACACATATATAGGCAAGAAAGAACAAATATCTTTTCGAGGCATATGAAAGTGGCCCTGAAAAGGACCGTTGGTTTTGTTTTATGTTAACATCAGTTTGCTAACATAGAGGGCATCGCACTGATCTTCTTCTCTTTCTAAAACTTTGTCTAACCTCTGGACCGTAGATGAGAACTCGCTTCAGACAGCCCTGTCTCTCCGCATAGCATCTTCTTTTCCAAACAGTCGTCTCGGTGATCCGGATAATGGTCCATGTTGATTTAACATACATGGGTAAGTCCGTACGAAGAAACAACGAAGATACGAAAGCAGAGGATTCAACGTTTGTCCACATCCTGTGACGAGAACAGGTGAAGGGAATGAAGTGAACCGCGTTTATTTATAGCGGAAGACCGGATCCAAACGGATTGAAATTTTTCACCAATCCCAACACGCGTTACAAAATTCAGTCACATCGCGGAGTATGTCTTCCAATCCGAAGAGAGCTACCTGTGACGTCACATTCCCTATATAGGTGCGCAGTGAATCGATGCGACATTGTTTTGTGAAACATGACTGAAACTAAGAAGACGATGAATTGGGGTGCACCGGCTTTGGAGACGAGAAGCGATGGCATAGCAGTGGCTACCAAAGTAAACACAGCGCTACTTCCAGAAGAGACCTATTTCAACTGGGATTTAGTAGATTTTCTCTCTTCGCAAGAATTTGTTCCGGTACCAGTACCTTCACCACCTTCTTCTTCTTTACAACACGTCGAGGAATTTAAACAGAGACAGAAAGAAGAATTGGAGAAATTATTACAACAGCAGAGAGAGGCAGAACAAGCATTTCTCCTTGAACAGCAACAGCATGAAGAAGAAGAGGCAAGAAGGAAACGACAGGATGAAGCAGTAGAGAAGAAACAAGGTCTAGGAGAGAAGGAGAACAGTGAAACTCAAACGGTAATGGTACTCTTGGAATTTTGGCCGCGTTAAGAAGTCTGAAACAAATGTATCAGACTTCTTTATTACAACCCAGGAGAAAAAGACCTTCCCAAGCCAAACACTCTAACCTTGTTAGTACACCGGAGATACCACGCCTAGAGATTTCTACCAAATCATTGACAGGAGCAAGTCCAGAAGTAGGCCTTGGCCGTGGCAAAGTTAAAGCTGATTGCTTCTCGTTCCTGAGTTTGTTTTTGTTCTAAAACAAAAAAAAAATACACCCAACGGTCCTTTTCAGGGCCACTCATTTCTTCTGAAAAGAGATAATATTAATTTTGCCTCAATCAATTAAAACTCAAAATCCCTTTTATTTTTTTAACCCTCTGATGTACGTGTGTGAGTGCATGAGTGTAGGTCCTTATTCTAAAAAATCAAAACCAAGAGACACTTACGTTTTTCAGTCTGGTCTATTCTGGTACACCGCTCCGGTGGCCTACTGGTTAGAGCGGCCGCCTCGGATGCGGGAGGTCGTGGGTTCGATCCCCGGTCGAGTCATACCAAAGACTTACAAAAATGGTACTAACAGCTGCCTCGCTTGGCGCTCAGCATTAAGAGGTTAGTGTTAGGACTGGTCGGCCTGGTGTCAGGATAATGTGACTGGGTGGGACATCATGCTACATGTCTGCGGCATGATGCCCCAGTGCTAGACATCACTATAAACTGCCACACTGCCACACTGCAGACATCGTAGCGATATGACTGAAAAATTGTTAAAGCTACGTTAAAAATCATAATCACATCACATCACTATTCTGGTACAAATATTTACAATCCAATTCACAACACAACACTTTCTTAAAAAGTTCATAAACTTCTTCTGTGTCTTTTTTTCTTTCACTCTCTGTTTTCTGATTTTCTTCACTTTCACAGTTGTTTCCTCCTCTTCTTCCTCACTTTTTTCTCGTCTTCTTTTCTTTTTTATCTTCTCTTTCTGGACGTGTCAGGGTTCTTCCTTTGCCGAGGGTACCTCTTCTTCTTCGTCCTCTTCCTCCTGTTCCTGTTGTTTCTGAGGGCAGTCTGAAGATCAATGTCTTTTTTCTTGACAATGATAACAGGTATCCTGACTTTTGTTTCTTTTGACACAGGTCTTGCTTTTTTGCCGATCTGGACATTCTGTAGCCCAATGCCCTTTCTTCTGACAGATATAGCAAGAATTTTAACTTTTATCTCGAAAGGAGGAGGAGTAGTCCGTCGGCTTTCGTATGACACCTCGCAAAGCTCTAATCTGAAGTTCGATCTGTGTGGGTTCTTTCATCGTGCTGGTCGGCTTGAGAGCGAAATGAATACTGAGAGGGAAGGCACCAGCCCTTTATATATACACTGAGCCTGACATGGATATATAGGGGTCTATGGCGTTTTAAATGTAGTCATTTGACTTTTTGCAGTCAAGATGAAACGATCGCATCATTTCGTAAAGAAAGGAGAAGAAAGTAAGAGGCATAAACGTGATTTATCGCCTCGCACAGTAGCTGAAGTCTTGGCTCAAATTCATGCCAGCGATTTTGAACATGAGATGAGTGAACCAGAGTCCAGACCCAGAGAGTCTGCATCAAGTCAAAGTCCATCACCATCAGTAAACCCTAAAAAGTATTTTCACATTCGAGAAACGTGTAAACACTCCTCCAGAAAATTTAGAACTACGGCTTGCACGTACGCGGTGAAGTTTAAAGATTTCAAGTCAGACCTACCGTTGCAGAAAGCAGAAGGGTTCATCACCGATGTGTGGGATTCTTTGTTAACCACACTGAAACGGCAATGTCAAGCCAAAGAAGACGATCGCTTGAGACTTTCCATTCATCACGACAGTTTGAAATCCCCCGTTTGGATCGAGTTTAGCAGCCCGGCAGAATTGACACCTTCCAAAGTCATGGACATGATTCAACACGTGCAACAATCCAACGACAAGTTTCACATCACCGACGGAAAAGCGACACTGTTCATGACCCACGTGTCTCTTCCCCAAGGGACAGGACAACGCAAAAAGGTGTTCTTGGTAGACGATCTTCGTAACATCAAACTCAGCCTCGTTCAAATTAACAACACTCAAGACAAGATGTGATTAGCCCGTGCCATCGTGGTGGGCCGAACGTATGCCGACAAGAACGACACGGCAGAATGGAAAAGAGCCTGGAAAACTATTTAACAATCGGACCGAGCCAAACAACGAAGAGAAGCAGAACTCCTGTTACAGCAAGCGGGGTTAACCAAAGACACAACTTGTGGCATTCCTGAAATGCAAAAGTTGCAAGACGTCTTAGCTCCACGCTACACCTTGAAAGTCCACCCTCAAGACCTCTGCAAAGATTTCAAAGACTGAAAATACATTCACGTCTATCATCACGATGAACATTTCGATGTCATTACCAGTATCACTGCATTCATTGGATACAGTTATTACTGTGAGAAATGTGACTATGGCTATAACAATCGAGAGCAACACAAGCATTGTGGATCGAAATGTGAGGGATGTTTAGCCTCGAAACCATGCCTGAACGAAGGACAAGATCGAGTGCATTGCTTTGCTTGTCAGCGCACGTTTGTCAGCCCTGCCTGTTGCCAAAAACATCTAAAGACGTAATGTTCACAGCAGAAATGTGCTTGTCAACTCCTGAGATTGTGCCCTACTTGTGGACAATGCATACGTACCAACAGTGCCAAGCTGCACGTCTGTTCAGGAAAGAAGCGATGTCACATTTCTCACCAAATTGTGGACTTGGAACACCGATGCTACATTCCAAAAATACCAATTCAAACATGAAGAAGAAGAAGATAATGACCAGAAAAAGGTAATTTCATCTTTTTCGATTTCGAATGCATGCAAGAGACTGGCATTCACATTCCAAATTTCTGCGTGACTCACCGAGCGTGTGAGAAGTGCGTCAAGAGTCTATCTTTACTCATTGCCATCACTGCAAGACTCCTGGAGGACGTGGAAAAATCTTTCGGGGACTGAACACGCTGACCGATTTCGCCTAATGGATCTTAGAACCCTATCGACGAGACGTTGAGCCAAGAGGACATCCAACGTTACTGAGATTGTCATCGCTATGCCACGGTGATGGCTCACAATTTCTCGGGATATGATGGGCAATTTCTTCTCAGATACAATACGGAACAAGGCACCGAACTTCCTAAAGTGACTTTGAACGGAGCCAAAATCATTTCCATGCAAGTGGGACAAGTGCAGTTTAAAGATTCGATGAGTTACGTGGCCATACCTTTGAGGCGCATGCCTAAAACGTTTGGAATGACAGAAATAGCCAAAGGCTATTTTCCGCACTTTTTCAATACCGAAACCAATCAACATGCCGTTCTACCCCGTTTGCCTGAGGCTCACTACTACGACCCCTACAACATGCGTACCGAACAAGAAGAAGCTTTCTACGCTTAGTACCACACTCACGCCTCGGACGCCTTTGACTTTCAGGAAGAAATATTAAAATATTGTCTTTCCGATGTGGACATTTTACGGTGTTGCTGTGGAAATTTTCGAGAAATGTTCATGGAGCACGGAGGGATCGATCCTTTGAAAGAAGCCTGCACCATTGCCAAAGCGTGTTCCTTAGTGTACCGTCAACGATTCATGCCCGAAAATACCCTAGTTGTCATAAGTCCTCAAACGACGAACTTTCTCAAACGTCAATATTCGGTCAAAGCCATACGCTGGTTACATTACTTGCGCGACAAGGAAGACAAATGGACCCAACACGCTCGCAAAGGAGGAGGCGAAAAAACCATTAAAAGGTATTCAGTGGATGGTTAGGACTTAGAAAACCCCAAGATCGTGTACAAGTTTAACGGGTGCTTATTTCACGGATGTCCCATCCGCTACCCTCAACGTAACACGACAAATCAGTTTTTACAACGGACCATGGAAGACTTGTACCAGGCCACTTGTCAGCGGCGCTAGAAGTTAGAAGAGCAAGGATACCAAGTGGTGGAAATGTGGGAACATGAGTACGATCACCGTTTGAAAACCGATCCCGAGTTTAAGCGCATCGTGGAATGTTACAAGATAGTAGACCCACTGAACCCGCAGGACAGTTTGTACGGAGGACGGACGAATGCCACCTGTTTGCTGTACCAAGCCGACGAGGAGAAAGGTGAGGAAATCAAATGCTTGGACGTGTGTTTTCTGTATCCGTACGTGTGCAAATATTGTCATTTTGCTGCAGGTCACCCGCAATTGCTGACGGAACACATGGACGTGGACAATACGAAGGATTGATCACGTGCAAAGTCTTGCCTCCCACGAACTTGTACCATCTCGTTTTACTACATCATTGCCAAGGAAAACTGATGTTTCCCTTGTGCAATACTTGTGCCGAAACGTGCAACCAAGACCGACCTTGTCAGCACACTCAGGAAGAACGCGCCTTGACGGGGACATGGGTCAGCGTGGTTTTGTTCGAAGCTCTGGATCTGGGATACCAACTGTTAGAATTGTACGAAATTTACCACTTTCTTAAGACAGAAAAATAAAACAAGGGTGACGAGACTCAAAAAGGCATTTTCGCAGACTACGTGAATGCCTTTTTAAAACTGAAACAAGAAGCCAGCGGCTATCCTTCCTGGTGTCACACTCCAGAAGGCCAAAAGAAATTCAAAGAGAAATACTGGGAGCAGTAAGGCATCACTTTAGACCACATCGAGAAAAACGAAGGAAGGCGATCGTTTGCCAAAGTGATGTTAAATTGCTTGTGGGGCAACATGGCACAACGACCGTGTTTACCCAAGACGGAGTATTTGACAGAACCTTCCCCCTACTTCCAGATGATTCACGACAAAACTAAATACATGAAACACGTGAACGTCGTTCGTGAGGACTTGATCTAAGTCAATTACGAAGAAGAACTGGACTTTATAGAAGCCGACGAATTTGGAAATGTCATCATTGCGGCTTACGTGACAGCCCATGCTCACGTAAGACTGTACAAAGCTTTAGAAGTGTTAGGAGATCGTGTGCTGTATTTTGACACGGACAGTTGCATCTACATCGATCGTCTGGGTCAAGAACACCCTAACAGCGAAGGAGACCGTTTAGGAGCCTGGACGGACGAGCATCCCGACGACAAGATTCTAAGTTTTACAAGTGGTGGTCCCAAAAATTACGGCTAAGAATACCGAGACCCACAAGGGGAAGTGCACACCGAGTGTAAAATGAAAGGATTGACTCTCAGTTATCTCACCAGTCGACTGGTGAACTTTGGCGTCTTGAAAGAAGTCTTGCAGTCTGGACAGGATAGAAATTTTAAAGTGACCACCCACGAACCGCACAAGATTGTACGTTTACCCACTCACCAAATCGTTAGCCGCCCCTTGGAAAAAGTCTATCAAATCGTGTACCAGAAGCGAGTACGGCTTCCCAACCACTTCACTTTACCGTACGGTCACGCTGATATTGGTCAGCACATAAAAAGGGACATCGTCCAAGACCGATAGTTCATTGGAACTACCAATACCAAGCGAGAAAGATGAATCCTTTCAAACAGCAAGTATCAAGCGTAAGACTCAAGTCCAACGCGAAACTCGAGAACGATGCTGTGCCTTGCGATGGCAGGGATGCCGTACGCTATGATCTCAGCGATTCAGTACCACATCATGGGAATTTTGCTACGACTGTACCTATCATGGAAAGTGATGCTGTGCGTGTCAAACCTGACGGATGCGAAAGCCATGCCACCCGTTATCTTACACCTTTTCACTTTACTGGTTTTCATGGTGGATGTCATCATTATGAAACCATGCGGTTACCACCCTACGGATGGCAACCAAAAACTAAGCAAACTCCTGCATATTTCACATTACCCTCATCGACATGAACCTGTGAAAGACGAATATTCGCTCCCTGTGCGATTTCCTGAATACTGCGACTTTGAAAGTCGGATTCAAAATATCTGGGAGGACCTACCCCCGAAGAATTAGCTAGAGCCGGATTTATCTACTTGGGCGAAGGGGATAAAGTCAAGTGCTTCAGTTGCGGTGTATCACTTCACGAGTGGGTGAAGAAAGATTGCGCTTACCTGGAACATGCTCGATGGTCTCCGGATTGTCACTATCTACCTTTAGTAGGACCTCGTCATTGAAGTGGGCATACCATGTCGTTTAAGAAACCAACTGCTTGGCTAGGAGTCAAACGATGGACAACACCTAGACAAGTATTTGAACCCCATTGGAAAAATAATTTTCAAACATTACCAAACGAATTGCAAGAGAAGTTCTACAAGGACATTTGGCTGGGACTTGCCAGAGCAAAATCTCGATGGGTGACTGAAGAACATTTATCTCGAGAAATTCACATGAGGAAATTGACAAAAGTCAACAAACAAGTCAGATTTCTCTGGATCAAATGTGCGTTCTTCCAAATATTCCGCTTTAGACCATTCACGTTTGAAGATTTTATTGACATTCTTGACCGTTTCCTGGAATGGCAGTGGTCAGAAATTACTCACTAAATTCGTTACTTTCGATCTAGGAGAAGTGTTTCACTGACATAGTCATGGATAATTTACAAGAGAACATTCGTGGTTTGCCTGTGGAGTTGAGAGAACGCATTTACCGAGAGTTGGTTAAAATACAAGTGAAACGCAAAGAACAGTTGCATCCGTTACGTCACCAATGTTTGAACCACTGGTACCTAAATGCTACAAGGGACTGATTCATGTGAAAGCGTTCCAGTGGTCAGATATTTTTCAACTGGACGAGGACCAGAAGACTTTGGTTGCTACTCATCCTACTTCTTACAGGCTAGCCATTCTACACCGAATTCAAGAAAATTAGAGTTGGGGTGTTACCAAGATCTTTTACACAATGTAAACTTAGTTTAAGAGGGCACTTCTGTGCGACATGTGGTATGTGAATTAGTGACTAAATATTTGGGATACGTCGACGGAGTACGACCACTTCTGTGCAAAAGGTACATTTATTACCTCCGACAAAGAGGTATAAAAACTGAATGTCATGCCACGACCTTTATCATTCGTGATACAACAGTTTCCGTGGAAGTAAATCAATGACACTATTCAGACAGTGGAGGATTACGATCGCCTATTACGAGAACTGTGTCCATGGAATTGGGGTCGACGTGTAGTGTGTGTCTTAGTGACTTGCTTTCTGGGATTTTGTTTACCAGCCGATTCTTTGTGGACTCTTTACGAACAGTACATACCACTCCAAAAAGCATGAAAGTGGTCCCTTTAAATGTACACGAAAAACTCATTCTGCCCAAAGCTTTGCGCTTTCATCTCGATACGTCTCGACAACCTCTACAGGAAAGAAAGATTCGTCAACTTTTAGGTATTGAAGATGTGTCCGATGATGTGTGTGCACCATGTGACTTACACCCTCACTGGAAAGAAGTACGTCACTGGAAAAGTTGGGGTTTCTAGGTTTGGACAAAAGAAGTGGCACACTATTCCCAAGATTTGTTATCCTAAAAGATTAAAACGTTCAGTGAAAAAAGTAACTTTTAAACCAGTGTTAGTGACAGTGCCAGAAGAAGAAGTCGTGACCGAGGTAAACCACTCTCTTCAGGACAGGACCGTTATCGACATCCGCGAAAAGCCATTCCGGGAGGACACTTGTGTGACTGTGCTAAGGACTGTAGAAACTCTAAGAACATTACACACTGTCCATACAATTCCACCTCTTGATCATCACAAATGTTGTACAGAGACATGTTTATATTCCACTATGATCGTTTTGATGTCTTTTATTCATGTACTTAACCATTTGGCTTTTATGTATTTTTGTCTTTCGTGTTGTTCACAATTAATGATGGCAATAAACGTGTCCTGAAAAAAGTATAAAATCTCTTGTCTTGTCTGTCTTCCTGTCAAAAGTGACATTCCTTAAACTACTACTATGGCTACCTCTACTGTTTCTGCTCCCTCTTCCTCCACTGTCAAAGTCATCGACGAACACGTAGATCGGACTAGTTGGGAGATCTTGTATCTTCGCCATCCCTTTAACATGCCGGACCTAGCGTTTCTGGCAAAACCGAATTTGTCAAACGTTTGATCGAACATAAACATCATTTGATAGATCGTCCACCTCAACGAATCGTGTGGTGTTACAAAGAGTGGCAATCGGCGTTCAGCCTTCTGCGAGAAAGTCAAGGCGATTCCATCGTCTTTGTGGAAGGCAGTCCTGGTGAAGACAACGGGATCGTGTCTGACCCTAGTTAAAACCATTTGGTTATATTTGACGACATGTTAGGAGAAGACGAAGAAGAAATTAAACTGTGGTTTACACGCAAAAGGCACCATCGTAATGCCAGTGTCATTTACATCACTCAAAATTTGTTTCAACAAAGTAAAGCCCATCGCACCATCAGTCTCAATGCTCATTACGTGGTGTTTTTTTAAAAGCCCTAGAGTTAAATCGGAAGTGAAAGTGTTAGCCAAACAGTTTGGAACGTCTTCGATGACTCATGTTTACGACGATGCCACTCAAACTCCACACGCTTAATTACTCGTGGATTTAAAACCCATCACCCCCGATTATTTGCGATTTCGTACCCATCTGTTTCACCCCTGGTGCCAAGACGGAGAGGCTGTCGTGTACACGTCCCCTTCGTTGACTTAACAACAACCACAACAACCAAAAAAGTATATAAAAACCTCGGTCACTTGGAGTCTGTCTCACACAGCGTCAACATGACGTCCCTTCAGTCTCATCTTCCCGTCAAATTGATTCGTGCCTTGTACGGCATCAGTCGTGAAAAAATCCACAAATACGTGCTCATGTCTTAGAAGCTAGTCTCAAAGAAGTTTTACGATGGTTTACGGTGACAGCGATTTTGGAAAACACATCGTCACCTTTATCACGAAGCGATAGTCCAAAAAAGGATAAAAGGCCATGTGACAAGTCATCGACGTTAGTGTATCTTTTTTTTTTTTTTTGGTGTGTGCCCCGGAACCAACGAACCAACCAAGAAAGATGTCACCCCATTCTTCTTCTACCACCAAAGGAAAGAAAAGGAAAGGACTACCTCCTCGTTTAGTCAAACATTGGGACATGTTATCCGCCCTGTCCAAAACTCCTCCACCCCTGCGAAAAAAAAAACTCATTCAAACTACCTCCAAAGATATCATCGATACCGTGAGCAAATGTTGTCTGAATGTCTTGAAAGGCACGATACCTTTGTCTAAACATCAGAAAGAATGCTTAGCCAAACATCGACACGTTCTTCGCCAAATGGTCCAAAAGAAAATACCCATTCGTCAAAAGAAAAAGATGTTGGTGCAACGCGGAGGAATTGCCATTTTACCCCTGTTAGGACCCTTGCTGGGAACCATAGGAGGACCCATTCTGAAAGGAGTATTGGGGATAATGGGAAGAATTCTGGGATGAAGATAAAAGGTCAAGAAGATAAAAGGGACCTCTGAAATCAAAAGATCTCAGACGTGACCCTTGAAATCCGATGGAAGGACGAAAACTGGCATTAGTACCTTACAAACGATGGATGGAATACCATCGTTGGCAAGAACAACGAACCCCGCATTGACCTCCCAATCCTCATTTCACCGAAATGTCCCAATTGCAACACGAATTGCAATCATTGATGGATCCTAGCGACTTGTCAGAAACGGAAAAATCGCAAAGGTACGGCCAGTTGTTACAACGACTGCAACTCTTTCACCAGAAAGCTTTAGACGAAACAGTTCTACCCACTCTGAAAGATTTTAAGGCCTTGATGAAAAGTCCATCACCACCACCACCACTAGCCCCAGTTATCAAGACAGAAAGTCCACCACCACTTGTCCCAGTGATCAAGACAGAAAAAGAAGAAGAGCTTCAAACTCCACCAGAAAAAGTACGCAAGTTAACAACATTTAGAATTGGTTGGATTAAAAAGATGATGGCTACTCCTTCTTCCTCAGAAGAGTAAACGAAAGCCAAGACAAAAGTGAAACAAGAACTGATTACCCCAGTTCAGACATCCTCCTCCTCGACACCTATCGCTCGTCGGACACGTAAAGCATTACAATCCAAGAAAATACGAGACGATGAAAAGAGGAGCATCAGTGAAGAGTGGATCACTTATTAAAAAATGGAGAAGGTGTTAGCCAGCATTTGCTACGATCCATCCCATCCTGCAGATTATGGAGGAGTTCAGAAATTGTATCGTGCTGCCAAAACTCGACTCAAAAGTGTCCGTACACCTCAAGTGCAACGCTGGTTACAAGAACAAGCCACGTACACCTTACACAAACCCATTCGACGAAAATTCTAGAGAAGTCGCACCCGAGTGGAGAGCATCGATCATCAATGGCAAGCGGATTTAGCCGATGTCTCTCATTTGGCCACCTACAATCGCGGCTACAAATATTTGTTTTGTGTCATCGACGTCTTTTCCAAATTTGCTTGGGTCGTGCCATTGACTTCCAAAGCGAGCAGTGAGTTAGTGCGAGCCCTCAAACTGCTGTTGAAACAAAGCGGGCGTCATCCTCCTCGATGGCAAACTGACAAAGGCACCAAATTTCTGAGCCAAGCTTTCCAAAAAGAATTGAAGAAACGTGACATTCATTTTTTTTCACCACCGAGAATCCCGAAACCAAAGTCATCATCAAATATTGTACGCATCAACTCACTCTCAAGTACATCGACGTCTTGCCACACCTAGTCCAATCTTACCATCGGAGCATTGGTCGTGCCCCCCAAGAAGTGACTCCCGACAAAGAAGTGACCGTCTTCGAGAGCCTGTTTGGTACGTCCCCGACGGTGACTGTCCCCAGGAAAGGCGGGGTGTTGGCAGTAGGAGATTGGGTGCGCATTGGCAAAACCAAACGCACTTTCGACAAAGGTTACTTACCCAACTGGACCACCGAATTGTTTCGTGTCACCGAACGTGTGCGTGGCAGTCATCCTCCCGTCTATAAATTGGAAGACATGAACGGGCAAGTGTTAAAAGGAACGTTTTACTTACCCGAGTTACAACGTGTGACCAAAAAAGAAGACGACGCTTACGAGATAGAAAGCATTCTCGATCAAAGAACCCGAAAAGTAGGAAAACGTCGTGTCAAAGAAGTCAAAAAACATTGGAAAGGATATCCTCCCAGTTTTGACTCTTGGATCGACGCTTCGCAAATCATCGACTATAAAAAGAAGTGACCATCATGCCCCTCAACACAGCCTCAGCTACTGCAGTAACCACTATTTCCCCCAGTTCTTCTCTGCAAGATGTACAAAAGCAACCCTTGTGGATGTGGTGTTGAGAACGTGTGCCTAATATGCAAGTCGTCTTTTTCTGCCAGATCTTTGTGGTGTATTGTGTCATCGGTGCTGCCATTGCCAATTTGAGTTTGCAACGAGGAGACAAACAATTGTGGACCATTTTACTCAGCAGTTGCACCGGTTACCTTCTTCCCAATCCGTCTATGAAATATTCCTCTAACGGGAACAACAACGGGAGTCTTGCGTCCAACCTCAGCCCCCTTTCCAACAGTCATCCTAACCATCCTCATTTAGACCCTCCTCTGACTTCCAACGACCTCTCGGAAATTACAACTCTTGTATTATGAACAAACAATTTTACTTAACGTTGCCCAGTGACAGTTCCATGGAGGTGTTTCCCAATAACACCTTATGCTGTTACACGGCCAAATTACCTCAGGTCATCCAACTGGATCACGAAGCCCATTGAAAAATGGCTTTAGTGGAAATGATTCACCCTACACAAATCAAAAACATCGTCGAAAATCAAAACACGTTTACGGTAGAAGTTCATGACGAGCAAGTGCAACAACACTTGGATGAACGCACCATAGGTGACTATGAAATCACAAGACCCCACAAATAAACGGACCATTTATCGGTTGAAAATTTTCTCAGGCTATTATTTTAGAGGTCAACATTTGGTGAACGCCATTGCAAATTCAATGTCATGTTTGGCAAAGTCTTGGAGAAAACCAGAAAAAGTGTCACGATCGAATACCACAAAATAGATCGTCTCCTACTAATCAATTTTCAGAGGACAAAGTATTGGCCATTACATTTTGTCCTGAATTGTATGACACTTTGGGTGGAGACCTCAAGTTAATCAAGATTAGAAACGAAATACCAGCCGTGACCGGTAAATCGGATTTTGCGAAATATTTTAGATTCCCTGTAGAAATGAACCAAGGACTTAATCTGATCTTTGTGTACACCGATGTGGCGGAAACCAACGTGGTCGGACACACCTCCGTATCGTTACTGCCTGTCATTCCTTTCAAAGTGGATTCTGCCTCGAACGCTGACGAGGAAGGTGGAAACACCTATCAAGTACACCGCAAATTTGTACATCCTCACTATTTACCCGTCACTAAGTCGTATTTCTACACTGTCAACATTAATATAAAAGGAGATCTGGGACAAAATATTTCATTCACCAAAGGGAAAGTCACAGTGAAACTCCATTTTCGAAAACGATTACTCTAACCCTTTGTCAGCCATGTATCCTGTGTACCAAGGAGTCGCTGGACAACGAGGACATGGTTTAGGAGATATGTTAAAATCAGCCTTTCGTTCGGTGGCTTCCGTTTTGAAACCAATGGTGACACGAGCATTCCACGCCTTGAAAGATGCCGCGTTGACGCAAGGTAAAGAATTTCTCCAAAATGTCATCATTGACAAACAAAACCCCACAGAAGCTTTCTTAAGGGCAGGCAAAAATGTCTTGCTTCAAACAGGCAAAGACATTTTGGGCCGACGAGAAACTCCTATAAATGCCATGGACGCTGCCGAGTCAGGCATTCCTGCTTCCCTGACGCCACAGCAAGGACAAGGCAGAAAAATACGACGAAAACACTCCTTCAGAGGACTTCACACCCCTAGAGCTAGAAAGATTAAGAAAAGAAAAACCGTCCGAGACTTAGACATTTCTGATCATTAAAAAGAAAAGAAAATGATGCACCGAGAGTCTTGCGCTTGTTCGAAGTCGGAACTGGATCTGTTTACCATGCCACCCACCATGATGACGATGCAAGAATCCCAATGGGTCGAATTTCATCCTGTCTCCTCTTTGACGGATTCAGCTCCCACAGAGTTTGAAATCAAAGGACAACCCGACGATTACATCGATCTGAATAGCAGTTACTTGCATCGGAAACTGAAGTGATCAAAACCGACAACACCAATCCGGGAGTCGATGCCAGGGTAGCTCCCGTCAACAGTTTCATGCATTCCTTGTTCAGCGAAGTGGATTTGTACTTTAATAACAAATTGATCATCAGTAGCATGGATACTTACCCTTACCGAGCGTACCTGGAAAATCTCTTGACGTACGGAAAAGACGCCAAGAACACTCATCTGGATGCTTGCTTGGTATGGAAACCTGACACCGAAAGTGAGCACACTTTTAACGAGACAGCCCTGACAGCCGATGACAATCCTCACAATCTGGGTTTTAATGACCGTCGAAGGAAAATCCTGCAAGGCCGTAGTTTAGAACTGATGGATCGTTTGCATTTGGACATGTAGTTGCAAGACAAGTATTTGCTGAACGGAGTGGATATTCGCCTGAGACTAAATAGCAGCAGTGTCGCTTTCCATTTGAAGGCTCATGCCAACGAGTACAAAGCCATCATCCAAGAAGCCAGACTTTACGTGGGCCACGTAGAAGTGTTACCTAAAGCGGGAAACGACATCAGTTACACATTGAGCAGAACGACCGCCAAGTATCCGATACCACGAGTAGAAGTGAAAACATTCACCTTTGCTGCTGGACTCCGATCTAAGATCGAAGATCATCTGTTCCAAGGACAGTTACCCAAACGTCTAATCGTTGGCATCGTCAGTAATGCAGCCCTCAACGGAGCCAACGATCAAAATTCTTTCCAGTTTAAACACTACAGAGTTTCCAAGATCGAAGTCAGTCGCGATGGCAAGACCTTGTGTACCAGACCCTTCGAACCTAACTTTGCCCAGAAGAATTACTTGAGATCGTACTTGTCCCTGTACGAAGCTACCGGGCAACTAGGAACCAGCACCAGTCACGGTATTTCGTACGAAGATTATGTAGGAGGTTAGACTTTGTGGGCCTTTGATTTCACTGCAGACCAAGGCAGCGACGAGCGACATTTTCACCCTATAAAATCCGGTCAACTGTGTGTAGAACTTCAGTTTGCAGAAGCTCTCTCCTGTATGCCGAATTCGATAATATCATAGAAATCAACAGTTTGAGAGACGTCATTCTAGACTATTAGAAACTATGGAAAATACTTATCCCTCTTTGAACGGTAGAGAATCTTTGGAAATGGAATGGGAGGATAGCATGAAAACAGAACCCCAAGACAAAGACGAAGAGGAATTAGTGGTCACGTCCAGATGGCCAGAACAAGAAACAACATTTAGTGTCGTGTTTTACCAAACACCTGGCGGATAAAATTACGGAATTGAGCAAGAAAGATTGCTATGGATGTCAAACCGATCATCCCAGTCAAATTCAACACGATAAATGTCTGATGATGAGTCAAGAAGAAAAATTGGACGAATATCTGGAGGACGCTTGGAATCTCATCTCGGAAGAAGCAGCGTTGCATGAGTGGTATAAAGGCTTGCGTGATCATTCCTGTCCTCCATTGACTACTCTGGAGATCTATCGCATCGAAGCTCTCTTAGCCCAAAGTACAGAGACGAAGCGAAGAAACGGCTACTTGTCAGAGATTTTTAAACAAAAGGTCAGAATTGACTTATCATTACCTGTTGAAAAAAAACAACAAAACAAAAATGGATACCTGGGAACTTTATTACCTTTTGAATAACAGTTCGTACACGGCTTCTTGGAATCCTATCGTGTGTGCTAAAGATGAACTACCTCATCGCAAACCTCAAGACCATCAAGCTTATGTCATCAACTCGGACGACAGTCATCTCCCAGGAACTCTCTGGGTCGCCGTCAACTTCCCTCAAGAGGATTGTGTGGAATATTTTGATTCGTATGGATTACCCCCTTTGGGACACTACATCATCGACTTTATGAACAGAAATGCCCAGACGACACGATACAATAATGTGAAATTACAGGGCACAGATTCCATGGTGTGTGGACAATATTGTGTGTATTTTCTTCATCAACGCAGTCTTGGATATCCTTTAGAACATTTAGTGACTTAATTTGATAGTAACTCTTCTAGAAACGATGAGAAAGTAGATCGATGGTTTTGTGACCATTATGGCTATCTTTTGTCTTTAGCTAGGAAGCGTAGTGTACATCAATGGCCTCATGACTTCCATCAATGGAAATCTCACATGATTTCACAACGTTGTCAACCTTGTCAAAAATAGTTTGTTTAATGTTATTGTTAATTGTTAGTGGTTAATTGTTTGTTGAATAAAAATGTTGTGTTTTGAAAAAAATGTGTCTGTCGTTTGTTTTCAAAAAAGAATGTGAATATGTGCTCTTTGACTTCTCTCTATCTCTTACCATGACATTAGCTATCATAACGTTTCGACCCAACACAAACCCAGTAAGGATGTTTTCTATCGCGTCCGCGTTTGAACCATACAAAACGGGTCGGTCTCCAGTCTGGCCATCCACTGTTGACTTGTCAACCTATGAACATGCCTTCCAGACTAGCCAAGCTGAACGAAGTTTACGTGAATTTACATCGTGTCAGGCTAAACCTGATACTAAAGCCTGAAGAGATAGAGAATGTCAGGATGTTAGCAGTAGCCCAAGACCTGGTAGAAGAGGTCTTCAGAGAGGAAATCAAGAAAGAACAAGAAGAATGGACAGAGAAGTACAGACTTCAGAAGCAGAGAGAACATCAACAACAGCAGCAGCAGCAAGAACCAGACAGAGGTTTTGTCGACTGTTGTGTGGACACCAATTAGTTCTTCTCTTTCCGCAGAAGCAGGCCGTATTGTATAGGAAAGTCTGCCGTCAGACGGTGACGCAATCTTAGACAGTAAAGAAAGATTCCCATCACTCCCCGTCAACAAAAAACAGCCCTTTTCAGGGCTACCCCAATACTCTCGAAAAGACATACTAATTCAATTGCCAAAAGAAAAATTTGTGTGTTTATGTTTTAAAAAAATAAACTTGTGTCTATAAGCACTTCGTTTCTTTTGTCAGTAAAAAAATCCACACATCGTTTCTCTGTCTTGTCGAAT
Organism: Megalonaias nervosa; assembly: GCA_016617855.1. Lineage (NCBI taxonomy): Eukaryota > Metazoa > Mollusca > Bivalvia > Unionida > Unionidae > Megalonaias > Megalonaias nervosa. The sequence goes on along the minus strand of JAECUM010022617.1, from coordinate 414 downwards.
CGTGCATGTCTCCGTTTGTAAGCAAAAAAAGGCAACGTGAGTGTTTCGTTTGATGTGATGGCAATAATGGTATTGTAAGTATTGGTGTCAGGGGATGTTTACCTTCATGTCCGTGCTTCAAGTATATAAAGCGACGTGATCGTCAGTCTGGCTACCCACGTTGACTCCTCAACATTGAAAATGAATAGTAGAATCACAAAACTGTTGGAGCTCCAGATGCACCTGGAGTATGCTAGGAGACTCCTGGACGAACTAGCCATGGAGGCAATCCAGGAAGAAGCCAGGATAGAGGAGGAGGAAGAGAAGAAAAAAAAAAAAAAAAGAAGAGGAGAAGGAAAAGAAGCGAGGGATCCTGCCTCAGCACATACTAAGACCTGTGTGCGAGGTCAAGCCTGAGGTGAGGACGCCTCCACA
>JAECUM010022616.1:0-11938 GCA_016617855.1 Megalonaias nervosa | reverse complement strand
AAATTCTCTCTCTATAAATATCAGGCTGATTCTGTCTCAGTTCATAAGGAGTTATGGTTTTAATTTTAACAATGAAAACTAGAATGCTTATAGAATCTGTAATTGGAAAAAGTTTGACAAAAGATGGTCACTGTTCAAACAGTTCATAGAGCCATAGGCAGCTATCTATCTGCTGTTGAGGTCTTTAAAAACCCCGTATTGTCAGTACACTATATAACTGGCATTTATTCCACTCAAAGACATCCCATCATTCTGAATAGAAATCAGACTCAGCTTGGCTGGATTTGGTGTCTTACAGCAAAGAAACACAAGTAGGCTACGTGCTATGTCAAATGACGGAAAGTGCCATGCCTAAAGACACACCAATGCAGGCTGATCCGACGGTAAGGTTCGAAACAGCATGTTATAAGTATACCGTATTGTACTGTATATTAGTGTATTTGTTCTGTGCTATTGCATTGCATTGCATGGCATTGTCTTGTATTTATAGGTTACTGCATTTGTATGGGAAAATATGAACGAGTTTTTCGGATGGTTATACTGCACGACCTTGGGAGTGCAGTATATCCAGCCGACAAAACGAGTTCATATTTTCCCATACAAATGCAGTAACCTTTTTATTATATGCTCATTTTCTTATTCTTCCCAATGCTTAAATATATAAACAAAAATACACTACAATAAACAAAGTAACCGAATGTATGCCGTTTTCCAAACTAAATATACAAGCGTAGCTGCATCATTACACAAACATTATTAATGCGCACGTAACTCCGCCCAGACAAATTTGAAGTTGGTCGCGCGATAGACGTACGTTTCGAAAGAAAATGGCGCTTGGTCGACTTAATATTTAAATTTGGAGTAATATTGTTAATGAATACGCATTGCAACAACTTTTCCATTTGATCTCGAATGAATACGTTTTGGTATTTTTGTCGATTCGACGTAATTTTGTGATTATGGTCTGGATTTATCTACATGAAGTAACTTACATCGGATTCCAGCAGCGTCTGCCAATTTAATCGTATTGAAGTGTGTTGACATCGGCATGCGTGTTTCTGTTCTGTCATTGAATGATTCAGGTCATAATGTGGGAAAATTATGAAGCCTTTCAATTGCAATTATCGAAAAGACGCTGTGGAATTTAATGTTTATTTCATTTTGAGCGCAGTAAGGAGGATGTAACTGCACTTGGAATATACTCAAAATTACAGTACAATTTCGAAATGTGTAATCAACCTTGAGAACCCATGACATGGCTCATGTAATTCGGATTTGCAGAACTACGAAAGTATATTTTGAGGAAATTCAGGATGTAAAATTGTAAGTATATTTTTGCCATTTTTATTACCAGCTAAAGAAGACAGTTTATGTCTTATAACTTGCGTGTTATTGTGAGGACCCTGTCTGGCATCTATAGCTAGCCTAAATCTGAAACATTGTATCAAAAAAGTTAACGCGGAATGTGCCAAAGCTGCCGCTATGTGGCAGTCTATGAAACATTTGCTGGCATGTGGCAGTCCATGAAATATCTGCTTTAGTTCATTCATAAAAAAATTGTTTACGTTAGAAAATAGATTGTTTGTTTACAATAGAAAGTAGTTCCTTTATTCACGTGCATTAAGTATGAATTGAGCACGAGGAGTGCAGTATCGCATAATATTGCACGATTCTGACAATGTAAAGTTAACGGAGAAAAAAATGAGCATATAATAATGTATTGTATTGCATTGTATTGTATTGTACTGTATTGTATTGTTCTGTATTGAAAAGTATTGTATTTGAATTGTGCCCAGCCAATGAATTGTATTATATTGTTTTGTATTGTACTATATTGTATAGTATGGTACTGTACTGTTTTGTAAATAAAAAAAATCATTTATATGACTAATCTTGGCTTACACTACATAGAAACTTTCATATTAATTTTTTAATCTGATACAAAGAAACATGAATATAAACTGCATCAAAAATTATGATTGATGTAGGGGTTAGAAACCGTAAGATCATACTTGAAAAATTCCCCAAATACTAGCTTTATACGATGAAAACTGTCATGTATATCTATATCATGTGTATTATTATCATCATAATAGTTTTTGTAAGAGTCGTTGAGTTAATGGCATTTTTAATGCAACTACCCTATGAATGGATTTGTACTGTAAGACGAGTCGTATATCAAATGTGTAAACTGATTACTTCGTAAGATCAAAGGTTGAGTCACATTATAAGTACAAGTAAACATCACGTGATCCAACAAGGACATGAGTTCTGGTGAAAGTTTATGCTGACCTAATTTCCTGATTAGCTAGTGTAAACCATGTAACCCTTCTTTAGGATTTCATTCACCATACTGTAGGTTAATTTTAATTATTTCACTTTGTATATTAAAGAAATAAATTAATACTTTCGAATATGCAAAATTGTTTGGCTTCACTCTTTCATTTTACTTATTTTAAGACCACTGAGTCGTAACAACATTCACAATTCAAGGGATGGGGTAGGCAAAATTTTATTATTAGAATCATCACTTAAGTATTTGGCAAAGTCTGAGAGTAAAATTCACTGCAAAGGGAAGTTAGGGAGTTGCAAAGGTTACTGCTGTCAATAATGATGAAAGTATTGTTCACAGTGTGAACTGCCAAATATATGTAATAAGCAATGATTTATCACAATTCAATTTTGTTAACTGTACATATTAAAAAGGGGAACTATTATAGGATAGAAAAGCTCTATTATTTTCTCTTGCACTCACTACAAACACACATTGGAGCCATATGAACACAATGTGATGCTAGACTGGTCTTTATAACTTCTACAACAACAACAAAAAAAGATATTGACATGGCTACGACTAACAAGTAACAAGTAACAAGAAGTAACAAGTCAGCCTGACCAATCCAATTGCCTAAGCACTTTGATTCGGTATAAAATTACGTTTAGGATAAGCGCCGAAACGATCCATAAAAGTTCTATTAAGAACTCAACAGCTTTAACTCATGATCTGTACAGTTTTGTCTCAATTACACATTGATAATAAAAGAATATTTAATAGGGTTTATCAAAATCTGGTCATAAATGTAGTTCCTAGATTCTTGACAAGCTTAGCTAATTAGATGCATCGTCACATCCTTAATATGCATAAATTTTACTCATGGTCATACTCAACCAGCATCTTGATGATATAGGCCTATTTACCAAGTTTGGTCGAAATCCTATTTAAAAAATTACAGTTTTTATAGCAATAAATCAATCTCCATGTCTTATACAAGATCATATAAATATGTGTAGGTCTCATTCACAATATTGGCCCATTTACCAGGTTTTATTAAAGTCATATCAATGATACATTCTCCCAAGTTGAAAGACCTCGCAATCATATGCAGGATCACCTTATTAACTATCCACAGAACTCGCTCATCAAAAAACACAAAACATTACATATCTTCTTCATATAAGCTTATTTATCAAGTTGTATATAAATGTGACCAGAAATAGTCTCTAAAGTGTTGACAAAATCAATGAACCAGAGGCAAAATATTCTCATTAACATGCATAGCTATTGCTAATTGTACTCATCTATGATCTTAACTGATTTAAGTATATTTATCAAGTTTGTTCCAAATCAGATCAGACATACAGCCTCTATGGTATAGAACAAATCATATGCAAGATTACCTCATTTATATCTGTGCATCCCACACATCATTGCACCAGTGTGCAATCGTATAACCCAAAATCTGATACCAAAACCAAATATGCTTCAAGTGTGGCAACAAGCTCAATCATATGTTTAATGCAGATATGATACCATTCATACATTTCTCAGATTAATTTTTATAAATGTATCACCAATACAGTTGTGATAAATTAAATGCAATTCTCCTGTGTTTATCTATGGAAACAGCTCTACTCAACGTCAAACTTTCTTATTCCACATCCTACTGTTATTGAAAAAAAAAACATTCAAACATATCACATATTGGAATATTGAATAATTGCTCCATGCATTTTACTGAAGAATGATGATATAAAACAAGAAATCTGGTACGGAAAATAGATGCTGTAAATGTTATGTTGGTGCCGAGGATTGCCTAAATCACCACTGACAATAACATAGTTAAGACGATGATTAGTTACAATTCAAACGAAAATGGCAATCTAAATATGACCAGGTTTCAATGCATACTGTAATGCATTTGTACCTGATCTAAATATCTGAATTTGTAAATATTTGTATGGTGTCAAATTTAGCAAGTGCTAAGCAAATTTCATCCCCAGTCCAGAAAGAGCTGTAACATTTCACTACATAAGCATTCTTTAAGAGTTTAGCCGGTGCTTTGCAAGTTAGCAACACTATGAATGCTATATTGTGCCCGTCAAATGCCTTGTCAGACAACACACCACGGTATCCATTCTGTGCAGATCATTCTGAACATACGAATGGTTTATTTACACTTCCAATCAAGTGTACATGATCCTATATGCTGGTTTAAGTTTTAAGTGAAATAAACTCATACTCTTATCTTGTCCAGGCATCAGCATTAACACTTGGTTATAATCAAGTACACAACTGAAGGAAATATATGCCTAACAATATAATAATTAATAATTACCTGAGACGACCGTGAAGGTATCTTTCCCAAACTGATGGGTTGGTTGCTGTCATCACTCACCAACCCAAATGTGTTGGTCTGCAAATCTTCTACAAGAAAATTAGATCTGCATTACAATAAATAGTTCTCACAGTCTACCTGGAAAATGTCTACATTCAGTTCAGACTTTCAAACAAGATGCAATAAAAGAATATGTGACAATGGAGATCCTGAACAATATTCACCTCATTACCCTTGTCCAGTTTATCACTGCCCCACCACCACCCCAATCTGGACGCCCTTGCTCGATTTTCGCAAAATTAGGTTATTTATCCATTCCTTTATATCTATACTTAGCATAAAAGTGATTTAGAGCAATAATATATCATAAAATAACAAATGTACTAATTGTATTTAAACAGTATCTTTCGAATAACACAAAATAAGTTTTCCACAGCATTTGTTTTAAACTGAATTTTATTTTGTTTAAGTTTTCATTTCAAACATGTCACTTGACTGGAATTCAGAGAAGACAATTTTTATATTAAAAGTGTTGAAACCATCTCTGATATTCTTCAGCAATAACAAGATTTGAAAACTAACTGCTGTAGTGGACATATTGGATATCAGACTGGCACAATTTGCATTTATGTCAAAGTAGGCATCATTAGAAGTCTTTTGGTCAAAAGCCATTTTCATACTGATTATCCATTCAAGGGGAGTAGTGACAGGAATATGTTCATAACAGCCATATTTGATGTATGACGTACCATCATTTTGGGCCAGCTAGGTATCGTAAGAAGTCTGTTGGTGAAAACTCCATGTTGATATAGCCATCCATTTGCTAGAGTAGAGACAACAATATTTTCAAGATAATCACCTTGGTCGTCACAAGGGTTATTCTTGTCCATTTAGGATAAATTTAACATGCCAAAAAGATGATACAGGATGACAAGTTCATTCGTCAAGGAGAAGCAGTGATAACATGATTTTCAAGCTGGCCACTGTGGTAGCAGTATTTGACTAAAGATCAGCACCATAGTAATATGGAACCAACTAGACAGCGATGATAAGTCTTTTGGTAAAAAAACCCATGTCAATATAACTTTTTCTGTTCAGGAGGAGCTGTGATAAGAAGATTTTCAAAATGTTGCCATGTCAGCTATATTAGACTTCTGATCAGCACCATTTTTATTTAAATCCAAGCAGACATCATGAAAAAATATGTAGTGAAAAACCCATATTGATATGGCCATCCACGTAGTAGTAGCAATAACAAGATTCTTAACATGGCCACTGTGCTAGCCATATTGGATGTGATATCAGCACCTATTTCATTCAGGACTAACTAGACATTATAAGAAGCCTTTTAGTGACAACCCATATTGATATCGTCATCCATTTAGTATGTGTAGCGATAACAAGATTTTAAATATGGCCTCTTGTGGCCATACGGGACCTAAGATCAACAAGATTTTCATTTAAGACTACGTAGACATCATAAGAAGTCTCGTAGTGAAAACCCTATGGTGGTGTTCTTCTTGTGGGCTTAATGCCATTTCATCACATGATAGGCAATGACTGGTGGAGAAGGAACCTGGAAAAATCCTGGTAAGAACTAACACAAAGGGAGCTAGTACCAAGCTTTCTCAAACATACAAATAGGCTGAGCAGGAGACTTGAAACCACATGGACAGCGGTAAGATGACAGTGATTGGTAAAGGCGAGCACTTTAGACCACCTGGCCACCCAGGGACCCCAATCCCTATGTTGGTATGATCATATATTCAGGAGTAATAGCAATAGCATGATTTTCAAGATGGTTGCTGCGACGGACATATTGAACATCATATCGGCACCATTTTAATGTAGGAATAACCAGACATCATAAGAGATGTTAAAATGAAAATGCCATGTTAATATGACCATCCATTTTAGAGGAATACTGACAAGATTTCGAAGATGGCTGCTGTTGTGGCTATAATGGATGTCCGATCAGCATTAATTTCATATAGGACCCAGGAGAGTGTGGGGTCAACGCGTAAATTTTCATAGCAATCCTCCACGTGGTTTAGGGACAGATGGACAACAGATAACAGACCATTTCATAAGCTCTTCTGGTCTATGACCGGTAGAACTAAAAAAACAAGGTAGATGGTCAATAAGAGATGAGTGAAGTCTTTAAGTTACAGTTACATAATAACCAATGCAAAAAAAATGCATGTAACTATCATCTGATTTTGTAAAACACCAAGTCATTACTCCAAGTCATTACTCCCTTGTTTGTAGCACATATGAAATAAGACATTATATTTTGTGGTTTGCAGTCATATAAATGAAAGGTAAATCCCTATAATGCTGCTGACATGAACCAAGCTGTTTACAATATTTAGGCCCAAGTCATTACTCCCTTGTTTGTAGCACGTATGAAATAAGACATTATATTTTGTGGTTTGCAGTCATATAAATGAAAGGTAAATCCCTATAATGCTGCTGACATGAACCAAGCTCACGATTTACAATATTTAGGCAGAATCGTGTAAACTTATTTGCTGTAGGCAAATATAAAGTGGTAGCACACGCAAAAAAACTTTTCCTCTGAAACCACTTATATTTTTAATGTTCAATTAAACAGTGAATACCTTGTCCAAAAATACCTCCTTTCTCCACGCTGGCAGGCATCATTTTAAGCATGTCTTTGATTTCAGCAATGTCTGAAGTACAAAAGTTTTAAAATAGAAACACTTTTGATAATATAAATCCACTTAGATGTACCTGCTTAAAATGTTTCAAGAATTTTTAAAATTCTGTGGAATTGTGTAATTCATTGCTCCTTAAACAAAATAATGAGACAATTTACATAAATGTATGCAAAATCTTATACAGTTTCTGCCTGACTATAAACTGATTAATGCAAGGTGATCATATACCTAGTTAGACAAAGAACAAGGGCACATACACACAAACAAACATACATACACATCAAAAAGCAGTCAAATATTGTATATTCTGCTATTCATATATACATGACTAGTTTGGGATGCATGGTTTCCTCTGATGTAGATGTCTGCCATCAATCCGTACTCTATCCACAAAAAGTAGCATTGCAAATTATCATCATTAAACAATGGAAAATATCTTTATAGTTGATTACATGATTAAGCGCTATATTTAAAAACACATATTGATTAAAAAAGCATAAAGAAAACAATTACGTTTTTGAAAACGGGAACACGATTACACTTACAACTGTGTGAGTGAACCAAGTTTTAACAGCTTGTAGGACATTCCAATGAAAACTGTCATACAATGTGGGTACATGTACTTTAACAAGGGTTTCAGGAAATAAAAAAAAACATTCAAATATTTACTTCGAAAAAAAGACCAAAAGTATCCTTTAACATGCTGAATACAGTTTGGTTAAATGCCTATATTCCAACTAGAAATTACACAATAATGAAATTTTCCTGAAAATATCAAGCAACCAGGATGAGAATAGATAACACTAATGAGAATTGACGTGGAGATCAATGAACCACAACCTCTGGAGTCCTAAGGGAGCAAATCAGGATGATGCCTGTTTCAGAAGTCCTCACTAACAAACAACCCGAGGAATTATTCGGAAACGTAAGAATGTATAGCCATACAGTCAATCCAACTTCAGATTGAAGGCATCCACTTCCCATGCTATCTCCTCTGGCAAATGAAAGACATAAAAGGAAGCTTGTTATTCACCTTCTTACAAAAAATGTCTGCATTTGACCTTCCCCCCAGATGAAAAAGGCATCTGCGACTAAGTCGTGTAGAGATCATTCCATGAGGACTTCTCACCTCTGTTTGAACAAAATCTCAGAGAAATCTCCTCCAATTCTGTCCATTGGAAGAGGCTCCAAATCTGCAAGCAGAGTGTAGACGTGCATGTGCCCGCTTGGCATCTGAGCTATGTTACGACCAACACGCTGTCTGTAATGATCATGGTGCAGTAATGCCTGATATGGTTGATGTACCTTTGACATTTAAGAACAACAGCCCACATTTCTTGACTGCTGATGTGGAGGGAAGCTACTTGAGACTACTAGCCTTAAAGGAACTATTTCCTCAGGCTCTATGTGAGCACCCCCACCCAACCCAAGCCTTAATCTGAGGCATCTGTGTAAAGGAAGAGTGAGCTTCCATAATATGTCATTGTTATCTGGTGAGAGTCCAATAATGTTTTTTTCCACAACCAATCATAGGGTAAAATCTTGAACCCTAAGGGAATTTGGATGTTGTTATGGCAAGAACCAGATGGGCTGCGTTTAAAATTCCCAGACGATGAGACAACAATGATTTTGTTCTCATCCATTCTGCTAAGAGAGCAAGTATCTGTGAGATTCTATCTTGAGGAACATTCTTCATTTAAGGTGAGAAAATGAATCCCCACATCAATAAAATCCTAAGATGGGATAGGGTCTGACTTCTCATGATTAGGGATATTAAAATCACCATCTCTCAACCGAGAGACAACTCACTCAGAAAGGCATATCTATGGACTATGTGCATCAACAACCAGTCCTTGTAGTGCTGTTGGTTGTGTATCTCCGATGGCCTTAAATGAGCCACTATCAAACCCATCATCCTGTTGAGGGCTCTGTAAACATAAGCTAGACTAAGAAAATAGCCCAATATTGAAGGATCTCCATTCCTTGAAAAAAAGCAGTACTTTCATGTGGTTTGGAAAAATGGAAATGCAAAGATAAGTATTCTGGATATCTGTGGAGTCTGACAGTCATTTGACCTGATGTCATTCCTGACTGAGCCAGTTTTCCATCTTCAACTGCTGTCCCAGAAGGAATTTGTTCAAAGGAGAAAGATCAATAATGTCTTGAAACTTTCTTTCCCTCTCTGAAACTAAGAACATCTGTAAATAAATTCTCAGACTTATTACCGTACATTTTTCCCCTTGTCTACCATGCCCTTCCTGGAAGTGAACAGACCTTTTCCAACTTAATCTGGCACCTCATGGTAAATAGGGAAGATGCAGACTTTGCAAGAGACAGCGTGACTCCCTACGAGTGACTGCTTTTCCTCCCTGGCACTACTGCACCTTGCTGTGGGTATGACAGGAATAATGGAGTTTTAAAACGAGATTTCAATTTTGAATACTTTCCAGTTTAATTTCACATAGGATCAGAAACTCTGGGCCTTCTAGATAGGCGGTATTTCTTCAAACGTTTAACCAAACCTGACACAGTGATCATGGACCAGCATTACGGATCCCTTGAATTGTGATAGGCCACAGTAGAAATTAGCCCTATAAAACCCCAGAGGGGTGGCTTATAAAAGCTTTTGCTGTGATCCAGCAAAACTTTGAATGTCTCCTAGGCTGCATTCCTCCTCGTGTGACCACGTTCTGCAGAGAGTTCCATATATATCAAGAGTACATTTCTCAATGTCTTGGCCACATCCTCTAATAGTTTCTGCAAGGCCATTGGAGAAGATCCTACTTCAACAGATTGAAGGAGGCCGCTGAGAAGATGTTGGCATGTGAAGCCATGATAACGAATGTATGTGCCTTCAGTTAAAAGGCCTTGAGACTGGTACAGGTCTCTTCTGAAATCCCCATCTGGGAGGCACCTGACTAAAAACTGAAGGGAGGTGATATATGCGGCCATTCAAGTCAATGGACCCTGCACCTATTGGATTTGACGTGGAGGAGAAGAATATTATTGAAGGCATACCACCTATTCTGCTGTCTGCTTCCTTCTTTCCCTTTAGACATTTTCTGAGTTCACTCTTTCCCCAGCAACATCAGTTCTGACCTCAGCTGTGCTATAGACACTGGAGAGGATCTTAGCCTCTGAAGATGCGGCACACATGGGATGTTGATCTGGGTGAAATAAGCAGTAAAGCTCATTTAATGCATTTCAAACGTTCACATCTCTTACTCCTCCATCACCTGACCTGATCTTCCTCCTAGAAGAAGGGGACTTACTAGCCATGGGTTCATCTGCCCATATCAATAATTCAATGCCTTTAGTTGGTTCTTTTAAGATCTCCCTCTTTCTCCTATATCCTCTTAATCAAAGCAATTTTCCATAAATTGGAATCATCTAGCTATGTTCCATCTGTTGCATTTTCTGCTTTTCTTTCTTGTATGTTGTCCTGAGTCATCCAATTGCAACTGTACAATCACGTTTTCCAAAAGATGCATTTCTTTTTCTGGGATGTAGGTTTTCATTAGACTGATGTTTGCACAGAGTTATTAGCTTCTACAGAACAAACTGCAATGGTAGTTTTTTGAATATATATACAGTTAAACTGTGCACTGTTTAATAATTTAAAATTGAGGATATAAAAGTAGGTAAGCAATATGTTGTATACCAGTATGTAACACACCATTTCTGTAGTGTTGATGCACACATTCAACCATGTAATATAATTATAATCTTACATTACATACTTCAGAGACTTCAACAATTACAACACAAATTGATTTGACTATTTCCAAACAAAGAATAGAAATAGTGCATAATGAACAATAATAAAAAGATTATATCTGGTAAATTTATCCGATGAGATTGTTGTAGTAGGATAATGCAATAATAATAATAATAATAATAATAATAATAATAATAATAATAATAATAATAATAAGATAATAACATTTTTTGGAAAACATCATTAGTATTAGCATGAATAAAACTTGACACAAAGATATGTAAATCGGTCACAAGCTGATGCCTGATTGAAATATTCACAAGACTGCATTTGAAAGGTTTCATTTTCATTGTGACCAAATATCTCAATTGCAGAATCCAGTTATCATTTCTTACATATGCATTCTATATTGCTACACCCAGGTTAGACTGATCATCTTGATGGACTCCGCTGTATGTTTAGTAAAGTTTGTAGTGGTTGGCAAGCTTGAAATTGACTTTATTATGAATGTGCTTATTTGATATCATTTTCTGAAGTCAAGATTTTTGACAATGGCACCAATTATGCATGTCAGTAGATATATTAAATTTTCAGGACTCAATATCCTAACCTCTGATTTATATGAAAGTTAATTTTGTCTCAGGCATATAATTTGTGTGTGCCTGGATATCTGGTTTGAAGTTGTCTTTCCACGTACTAATGATCATTGATATATTAACTCCGTACACACTACATGAACTTTTAACAATATGCCTTTCAAATGCTAAGAAGATTACCTTTACTCCCAAATGTTATCAGTGTGAGACATTGGGGTTGTAAGTAACTACAAAGTGGATGCCTTTGTTTGCTTTCATGGTTTTATGTACTAGGATGGCATTCCTATCGGTCATACTAGATAATAGGATATATATATATATATATAT